>CM023488.1:41424488-41463472 GCA_013339685.2 Hyalomma asiaticum | reverse complement strand
AGCGCATCTCGGTTAACTACTGATCGTCACGCTAATGCCTCAGAATAAAGGAACGTAGAACCGGTGGATGCGTAAAACGCATCGAGGCGGGAGAGTGCGTTGGCCGCTTGATCTTCTTTCCCCGAGGTGTCGCAGATGTCTGCGGAAAACTTGGAAATGTAGGAAAGCTGCCGCATTCGCTTTCCGAACACGGGAAGCAGTTGTTTTTAAACACGAATGTAAGCACCTTGTGGTCGGTGAAAATGTCAGATGGCCTCGCCATGGCGATCTAGTGGTTACGGCGCTCGGCTGCTGATCCAAAAGGCGTAGGATCGAATCTCGGCCGCGTCGGCTGCAATGCATTTCGATGGAGGCGAATTGTGGAGTCCCATGTGCCGTGCGTTGTCAGTGCACAGTAAAGAAACCCAGGTGGTAAAAATTTCCGGAGACTTCAACTATGGTGCCTCTCATAATCAGAGCTTGTTTTGGGACATTAAATCCCACAAATACATCAGAATGCCAAACGTGTGACCATGTTGGGTCGCTCGCTTGACACGTTTGTTCGCACGGTTGAATGTCAGCGGCCCGTGGTCGGTTATAATGTCTCATCGTCATCTTATAACAAGATGATGATGAAGAAAAACATGAAGAATATGAGGTGATGAGGAAGTGGAAGAAGAGGAAGACGATGATGGTAATAATAATTGTGGTGAAGAAAAAGATAATAATAATGATTAATAAGAGGGACCAGATGAGCCGAGTGCCCTCAGCGTCGCTCGGATAGCACCAACAGTTGAAGCTGCGCTGGAGTTTTTGTTTATTCTTCCAGGTTTACGTTCCGACCCTCAAAAAGATCTGCCATATACATTTCGACAGGTTAGCTACAGGAATAACAGGATCAGGACAAACTATGGTTCACAAACGTTGCACTACCAGATTACGACACTCTTGAACAACAACAAATGTATAGAAGAAATTATAAGAAATCACAAATCAGGAAAAATAGTAAAGCGCCACATAAGTCAACTACTTCTTTCATAGCATTTTTTAAAGTGCATATTGCCTGCTATTTGTGTCCATGATTTCCGTTCTCAACAATGATACGTTTGATTTTATATTTACCTGTAAAATGTCATTTTATCTTCCCATATGTACTTGTACGTGAACTATTACTTCTTTTATGTAAGTTTTCAGTCACTTCCATTTTGTTGCCAGTGCTTGTGTGCAAACTGTTGTTTCAGGTGGGAGGACCTCGTCAGGCGTCAATGCCTTTTAGTCCTCTCTTTCCAAAGTGTAATTTTTTTTGCACTTGAATAAAATTTCAATTTCAATTTCAAAGCGCCCATTGTTCTAGTTTACAAATTTAGTTATTTGCATATGATATTTCGTGAAGGCCTTGAATGAGTCATCTCTACACCGAAGTTTATTTTTGCAACTTTCAGCCACCAACAAAAACCCGAAGCGACAGGACGTAAGTACAGCCTTTCGGACAAGTCTAACAGAGAAAGCTCAAGACAAATCGAATGTTTGGGGAAGTGGGCTGAAGTGTCCGGACTTAAGCGTGGTTATATACTCTGTCGAAAAATAGAACAGATGGAAGGCTAAATCGACTTCCAAGCTTACTACGCTTTATTTTAACAAACGGCCTTTGCCTGCTGTTTTATAAGTTTGAATATGAAGAGTACCATCTGGCAGCGATTGTAAATGCTGGTTGCTTAACAGCGCCTCATAGTGGTTGCGAAACCAATAAGACTTCCACGATCCATCGGAGGGAAAAGATCGTGTAGAGTCATAACTGCAGCTTGATCTTGCGCTATTGGCCAAGCGAAAACATTTTGCTCACTATGGTTGCGGCTTCCAGCTCCGTTGTATATTGATGGAGGTAGGCATGCCTTTTTTTATCTTCACTTATCACGTCTGTTCCTGGCATGAGCAGGTGTTACTTCTCTGTGCAGGCAGTGCCTGAATGTAAAAAAAAAAAAAACTTTTGATCGCTTACAAGTGCCCTAATCAGGCCTGGCGCTCGAAAGGGCAATAATAACTGATCACTTCTGTAGTTTTATATTTTGAAACGGCATTATGATTCCGAGAGACGCCGTAGTAAAGCACAGAAAATTTCGACTGCGTGGGGTTTCTTAACGTGCACTTACGTGGCACACAGTACACGGACCTCAAGATGTTGTTTAGCTTGAAAGCAATTCTAATATTGCTCTAGGAGCGCATGAAACGGCGAAAGGCATTCGATATAGGGGGAGGGGGATAATTAATGATTTGGCTAGACCATTGTCTCCTATGACAAAAGGTAACTTGCAACAGCTTTAGTATTAAAGTTTTTAACCTAAGAGTATTTTTGGTAAGAATAACGGACGTCAGCACCTTAAAACACAATTAACGTACAGAGGCTACCTCTGTTCCTTTACTTTCGTGAAAAGAAGCACTTGGTAACTGCATACGTGGGGAGTTGGAGCACAGCAATTGGGCAAATATTTCATGCAAATATACGCAATTAATGAAAGCCTCTTCCATTTTTCGGAGGGCTCCTACTTGAAACCTCGCATGGCAGGTGACGCCTCTCGCAATAGCATTAGGTGACCTTCATAGAATTAGGCAATTGATCTTAGTTCTAAGTCCAGCATGAAACTCACCATTATTTTGGCATTGCTAGCATTTAACATCTAAAAATATTTCATGTTGTTAATTTGATAGCGAATTAGATATGCAGTCCCGGAGGTTGGCTGCAATGTTTGATAAAGAATCATTTAGAGGTTCAGCAGAACAACTACTTTCTTCGCATGTGCATAAGTAGAAGTATGATAACACAAATTTTTCTGATGCTTGTTTGTTTGGAGATGCACCGAAAGAAATAAAACCAGCTGTGAAAAAACTTCTTTTCCTGCATCTTTGTTGTTTATGCGTGTGCTTAAGGACAGTAGTTAAGGTTTAGTGCTGGGCGTATTGTGATCCATCAAAACAAATGAGAACTCTCCTTTCTGTCTGTGTTCTTTTGTCGCTTACATTATCCCATCTTAGAGTTTCTGTACCATTGAAAATTAAGCAAATAATTCAACCTCCATTTTACTGTTACGTTCTAGCCGTGTCTGGGCTGAGCTGTCACTGTTGTTTAGCAGCTCGACTATGAGCTTGGCTGTAGAAGTAATGGGTGAGTAAAACTCCCTCTTCTTAAACATTTTTCTGTGCAGAATTCACGTTTACACTGAAAATTCACCTTCAGTGGCCTTTCACCTTGAGTGCAGTATGGTGAAACACGCACTTTCATCTTCTCTGCAGAACGTGATAACACGCTGTGAGAGTGATAAATAGAACAAAGTACGAGCATAATTTATTACTGCATCGCCATGGCGCGAAATAATATGATGGCAATTTCTAACAGACAAAATGAAACTTACAAAATTTAACAACCAAGCTGTTTATGGTTAGACCACAGTGTCATTTGTGTCGGCAGCCACCAGACGATATGTTCAGAATCTAACCACAATATATCACTGTTGTGGAATGTTTTCCTTCTTTGTTGGGAAAGACTGTAGTGAAAGCAGTGGAAAACTACGGGAGCTATGGCATGAGCCCCAAAGATTCCACAAACACATTAGCTTAAGCAATCTTCCTCACTCGTTGAACAAAGAGAGCACCAAATCAGAGCAACAGCTGCGCACAAGGCGAGTGCCTTTGCTTACGGTTTGTTGCTCCTTTAACGAAGCTCTTTTGCAAATAGTTCTTTCTCCGCCGAACCAAAAAGCTCATCATCACTAGTTCGTGTCTCCAAAAGTGCACCTGCACTTCTATAGAATGCCCAATCCTCGGGATTCCTACGGGCGCGTCTTCTCTTGCGCACAGGTCCTCAGCCCACTACTGCACTGGCGAAACTGCGGCTGGCGGCTGCTAGCTCAAGAAAAAAAATTTCGATCCTTGTCTCATAGGAATCGATATAACGCCAAAGTGAAACCTGTCTTCGCGAAGTTGTGGAATACATAAGTGGCAATATTGTGAATCGAGGGGCGGGAGTGCGATTGGGTATTGTGAACATGTAACCATGTTGCATATAGACATCAGCGGCACCTCGACAAGGCGCACGGATATTCGACAGTTGTACACGAGGGAAAGTTCTCGAACAAGTGACATTGCTTCGTAGGCACTTAATTGCACGCGCATGAGCCCTGCGAAAATCTGCCATAAACAAGGAGCGTCCGCAGACGGGGAGGTTTTGCACGCGAAACCGAACGTATTGCCAGCGGATCGTTTTCGCATCATTTGCTTGCTTACGGCCGTCCTTGCGTTCCTGTAGCCGTGCGCCTCACAACTCAACACGTTTATCCACGCAATACAAATTTTGTAGAGGCCGCGTTCGAACTTCACCCGAAAAACGCACCGTCACGATGTTGCCACCGCTCCTAACTCCACTATGTTAACTAAACGATGTGGCGCAAAGTCACAAAAAATAAAAGAGCGGAAGAGCGAAAGAAACAGAGTAAAATACTTTCGCGGCAATAGAGGTGCGAAGCATAACGAAGCGTTGACTGCCGGCGTGCTTCAGAACGAGAATCTGCTTCGCTCTATTATTCCTTGATGGCGGTACCACCGCAGCGAACTTAACGGGCAACTCCAGCGTTTTTTTTTCTCACCATGTTCTGACATCAGTGTTTTCCAATGGTACTAAACATCCTGTAACCTCCAGGACGGGTCAGTTTCCTCAGAAACATACCAATAATTTTAAATAAGCAACCGCAAGTCGCCTTCAAACCGAAACCGAAAGGGGTAGATGCTTCGTGGAGAGTGTGCGGTGACGTCACAACCTTCCCGTCACCAGAAATATGTAATTGGCGCCAAAAGAAATGCCATGGCGAGTTCATCCGACGATATATTGAGTTATTCCAGCTTTTCTGATCTTGACAGCGATGGTTTGAGCGCTGAAGTATGGCCGTTTTGCATCTGAAGGACCGCAGGCTCGGGTAGGCAGCGCGGAGTTGATGACGTCAAAAACACAGTGTGGCCCGCGTGTGAATCCGCACAAAATTTTTAAAATTTATTTACAGGAAAGCTAATTGATCGATATCCTCCTCACATTCCTTATATTATACAGTGCCGAGGAGAATATACAGTGAAAAGTTTATTGAGATCAGTGGACACTAAAAATCGCCGGAGTTGCTCTTTAAACGAACCAAATGAGATTTCACGATAGGATAAACATCGGCTATTTTAAGCAGGTTCGCTTCTTAAAAAGTGAAGCTTGCCCAAGAGGGGCAAGGCTACGGAAGCAGACGGGCACTTGGCTGGTATACGGGTTTGTCTCCGGCACACCCGCATTTCGTCATGGTCCGAGACTTCGGAAAATATATCTCAAAGCACTGCGAGGCACAGCGAACGCTTCTCAAGGTTTCTTACCAATCTCAGAGTAATGAAGTTCGCGTGAAGGCACATACTGTTGCAAACGTTGCACGCTTGCCCTCGGCTTGACGCCGTCCCACCCCTTTTCTATACCACACTATGCGTTTGGGCATAGCTTCGTGCCGTAGATGGACGCATGGTCTCGTGGCGCGAAGCTATGGACAAACACATCTTTGCGAGGCCCTATGCAACAGACAAATCAACGTATGCTGTCTCTGCATTTTGTTTCTTCTGCTTGAACGCGTTCGCCCGCCATCCGCAGTTTTGTGAGTGTAGTAATGGGCTAAGGTCATGGGTGCAACAGAACGAGCGCGTGTGCGAACGTCGCACATAAGTAGTGCACGCGCTTTCTTGAAAACCTGAACTAATGCTGATGATAGCTTTGCGATACACAAACTCGATATGAGAGTCGAAATGTTCGCATTTAAAGATGGAGGAGGCAGTGCTTAATAAAATTTGAGTGTGTTTCACCTGATTTCCTCCACTGCTTCAAAAACCGCATGATTGCGTGAGGAGCAAGCAACCAGGCAATATTGTTTATTGTCCTCTTGACTATCTCATGTAACCCCTAAAATGAAGCCACGAGAAAACTAATAATTAAGAATTAATCGAAATTCAAAGCGTTCATTTATGGGGCGCCTCACCAGCACTGGCCGTCTTGGGTTGAAAAGCGCATTGCCTACATTGCGCGCTCACAATCATGTCTGCCAAGAACGGCATCGCGCAGCGCCGCGGATGGAGCCTAAATTTCAATATCAGCATTGTTCACCTTTTTGTGCCAAGAAAATCACCATGCGCAAAGATGTGGATGTCGATGCTCCGCACCGCGGACGGCACGTGGAGTCACTACCCTTCACAATTCACCGTGACACGTGAAAGCTCTCAAGAGCATACGGCCTACATGAACCTATCAGGTGGCGGCACTCCCGCGGCTGGGTGCGCGCAGGGGACCACCAGCAGCAGGTATAGCAGCAGCGCGCACAGCTGGCCGCACACTGTAAAATGAAAATTCGACGTGTGGCCTGGTGAGGGCCTCTTAGAAACAGAATTACCATTTCAGCAGTCGTAAAGCGTGTTACTTAGTGTGAAAGTAATGTATTTCATGCTAATTTGTGCAGTGTCTTTAAGTTTTCCCAGCTTCTAAGCAAGTACGGTGGTTTCATACACTGTGAATGAATTCATATCAACGCTTGTTTTAAATCATGCTGTTAAATTATATCTATTGTCTCGTTTACCTTCATAGTATAACCAGAACATCAAGTAGAAAGCAATTTACGCTGTATGTAAGAAAATTTAAGCAAATGTGGTTTTGTATGTGTTATATATTGTCACTGTTTCTGTGCAACGGGGTTTTTGTTTGACTTGCCTAACGCAACCGCTCTCTGTTGTACGATTTCTTCAACTGTGTCGACGCAACTGCGGAATAGTTCATGGGTGTTCAGGCCATTGTCAGGGAGTTTATTATGCCTTTAACTTCCCTTTATTTGGGATGTAATGTATCGAAAAAACAAAATGAAGCAAATAAATGATTCATGATGCACACTCTCAGGCTGCACTGAAGATACCACAGGAGAAAATAATACGGGTTCTCCATCCATTTCGCCCTTTAAGCCTCTTTATGGCTGAGACCTCAATGGTTTGTTCTTAGCATGTTTGAGGCTGCTAGCACTACCGGCCAGAAGTGCCTAGTCCCGTATTACCATTAGAATCTAGCTAGCTTGATTAGAATAATAAAAAATTGAAAATCGTTGCACCGGTTAGAACGAAATTGCGTTACGTCCAGAATTATTAGGACGCTATAGACGCTTTCAATTGAAGATCTTTCGCTTAAAGCAGAAGTTCATCAGTAACAGCAATTACCTGAGGTCATGACCAAGAGGCTAAGTTGATCAAGAGTTCAGCAAACAATTTTTACTCGGTTTTATCATGGACTTTTGAAAGCAGGCGCACAACTTAGCAGAAGGTCTCTGGCAATGTGGATTTTCTCAATTACATTTCTTTATCCCGTCAATGATAGTGAAACTAATCGATCCAACGCATTTGCAGTGGGAGAAAGTTCCCATATTTTTGTTTGCTTCACCTTCTTGCTAATATCGCGTGTGCGCCATATTGTATAAAGGCCGATTAGAACGATCCAATTCCGAAATACGAACAGTGATCAGAGGGATTTTAAGTAAAGCACTGTAGTATGGGGAGTCTAAGTGCGAAACATGTAGGAAACGAGCTTTCTCGACCTCTCAGGCATTTTTAGGTAGGCGGTGTTGCATCACAGGCGGTAAAAGAATCAGTCCAATTAGTGAATGTAGTGGCCGTAGTTGCGAATTCTGAGGCTAGAGGGACAGAAATAACAAATATAACTGAAGCTTACTTCATAGCAATTCACAAGTCGGGAATGCGGGTTTGTCGCTAGGACTAAGAGAAGCAAAAATCACAAGTACATTTTACAGGTACTTAATTACAAAGCGTGATCCTGGACTCTAATGAAACTGGCTAAACATGAGTTAGAAGGGAAGCCTATAGCGCGACGTCAAGGGACAACAACAGAGTGGAGCGAGTCATGAAATAAACGTGTCTCCATGATATCTCAATTTCGATAAAGAGCAATCAAACATGGAATCAAACATCCCCGGGCCAGGACGAATTTTTCGGCAACTAGGAAGCTTTCATTTCTGAGAAATCCGTATGGATTTCCTTGTAGCCTTGTGCTACAAAACGGGTGGATGCTAATTTTCCCTTTCATGGAAAACATGCGTGATAAGAAGGCAGAATGACCCATCGTCATTAAGGAACAGGCTGTATTCCAGGAAACGCGGGTGAACCTTTGGTTAGCAAAGGAGGCTACTGCATGGGTAAAACGACAGCACCTTGAACGTGTCCAGCGTAACTAGAGTAATAGGATAGATATTATTGTTTTCATGTCGGCGTTAGTAGGCTGTTCACGATAATGAAGTTGCTAAAATGCCGCGTATCAATAAGCAGATAGCTATTTAGGTTTACAGTTCATCGGCACATTGCCCTACCCTTTACCAATTTTATGTATTCCGAAAGAAATATCCACGTCATATTAACATGCACATGTTCTCGCAGCTGGTTCATTGCCGCACATCGGCCGTCACAAGGTGTCTTTCCCCATTTTATACGCGGACGATTCATGCTTTATTTTGCAACTGCGGAAAGATATAGGAGGTAAGAATCTCTTTCTGCAATGTTCGCAATGACAGTTACCGAAGTGTGCTACGTGAATGGCCTATGTGAAAAGAATTGGTCAATTTTCTTGTGATGTCGAGCAAGAAAGTAGACAAGATAGCAATATATATTTGAAAAATACAATTCCAGAACGAAGAACACCCAAAATGAATAAATTAATAAATGTAGCTAACATATGTGTGAGAAGTTCAAAGAAATTACTTAAAAATAAAAACGCTACTTCTTGTCATAATATGACAAATCAGGCGTTCAGTCACAATTTCTTTATCTCTAGCAGGTCGCGAGATCTTAAAATTCCAAAGAAAAAGAGCCAGGCCTGCGCGGAATCGCAGGACAGTCACCGCGTAAGCTGGAGAAGCAACCTTCCTCGTGGCCATTTTAAACGCTTTGGGAAACTAGTGCAAGTAGAGGTGATAGGTATCCCCTGCGCCGTAACTCTTATCATTTCGCCAAGTAGGGGAGCACCCACTACGCAATAATTACTGCGGTATTGTAACGTGCAAATCTGTATAACTCCACATCTTAGAGAGTGTCTTGGCGTCGTTGTCCCGAGAACGAAGCGAACTCTGGACCCGGCGCCGACGGCGAGCTGCGGTTTGGGCTTCTCTCTGCGCAGCTGTCTGTTGTGCCCGATATTGCCTTGCTGCAGCCGTGCTCGTAGCTGTGTGATTTACTTCTTCAGCAGCGGTCCGCACCTTGCGAGGAGGCACGATCAGGTATATCGAAGAGCCGAGTCAGGTTGCTGCTGGGGCTGCGCACGTCACCTGCCGCGTGACGCATGGCACGATACGACAAAGCTTGCTTCACGAGGCAGTGCTTCCTAATAATGATGACGGAAAAGTTGAAGAAGATTGTTTCATAACAATGATGTTGATGATACCTCCGTAATGGGTGCAAATCTACAAGCACGCGCCCCTGTGTTCTTTCGAATGATTCCTTGAACTCGTTATGCAATTCCCTTTCCGCGAAGTGTAGTGGTGTATGACTATTCCGCTACGTAACATTCAATTTCTGAATGCGATGCTTCGGCAGGCTTTACACTTGCTTAGGCCTTTTAGCGATGATTTCTCAAGCACAGGTGTAGCTCAATGGTAGAATGCTCGACTGCCACGCAGATGGTGTGGGTATGAATCCACGCAGAGGACAAAGGATGTGGGTTCGAATCCTCCTCGGTCCTGGTTGTTTTTTCTAAACTTTGCGCGATAGTGGTTACGGACACCGG
Source organism: Hyalomma asiaticum (assembly GCA_013339685.2). Lineage (NCBI taxonomy): Eukaryota > Metazoa > Arthropoda > Arachnida > Ixodida > Ixodidae > Hyalomma > Hyalomma asiaticum. The sequence goes on along the minus strand of CM023488.1, from coordinate 41,453,664 downwards.
CTTCGGTGGCGGACAACCACGGCGCCAAAAAACGGCCCTGGTTGTGATCTCACACCAGCTCACGCTATAAAAGCAGTAAGTTGTAACACAGCAGCGTTTCACAGTGTAAGATTTGTCTCACAATCCCTCAAGGTGTCACGTTCGTTCTACAGCGATCGAAACACTATTTCCTCGATTTCAGTATTCTTTCTTTGAGTGCCGTCTCACCGTAAGTCGCATGCCTACAGTCGACTCCGCTGTTTGATTTGGGACCTCTGCATTGTCAGATTTCGCTCGTTGGAAAGCACACAATGAAACCTTATTGAAGTAGTCTAACAATGCATCATAAAGTTCTCCAGCTTCACTGTGGCGTTGCGCGCCATGAACAACGTCCCAAAGCGCGACTAATGCAAATTGACTCATATACATTAATAAACGCTTGTAGATGCTCGCGGGCGTGCGGGCGGGCGTGTGTGCGTGTGTCTGCGTGCTCGTTGGAAAGCACACAATGAAACCTTATTGAAGTAGTCTAACAATGCATCATAAAATTCTCGAGCTTCACTGTGGCGTTGCGCGCCATGAACAACGTCCCAAAGCACGACTAATGCAAATCGACTCATATACATTAATACACGCTTGTAGATGCTCGCGGGCGTGCGGGCGGTCGTGTGTGCGTGTGTCTGCGTGCGTGTGTGTCTCAAACATACGGATAAAGGAAAGACAGGTAGGTTAAGCGTAATACAAAGCTCCGAAATACTACGCGGCATGTGAACCGATAATTAAAAACGGTGGAAAAGAGGGGATGCCGCGGAAACCTACGATTCGAAACGTGTACATATCGAGACATTGGTGACAGTGACATTCCCCGTTCTTCCTCGCTTCTGAACAATCTGTTCATCGATTAAAGCCTCCATTTTGCCCTGAGCTTGTGTTCTACTTCGGACTACTACAAAGATGCGGACATCGATGGAGGAAACAGAGAGATAAAGAAAAGCAATGACAACAAGCTGACGTGCTAGCACAACTGAGAAAAAAACAGTGACTGATTCTTCCCTAATAGCAACCGCTAAAACATGAAATCAGAATGTGCTTCTCAAAAGCAGTTGAATGTTCACTGTACCTCGACTTGAACTCGAGCATTGCTATCGGTGTTTCACTGGCATCTACATTGACTAGTGGTGACATGCCGCCTCCATACCGACGACTAAAGTTCTAGACCGCGACCAACCCCTTGTGGTAGCTGAAGTAGTTTACGTAACAAATGGACACAGTGGGTCGTAAATGCCACGTGGCGACGGCATCAATACAGGCCCACTTGCAGAACATTCAATGTCGTTGCCGTACTAGCCGTGCTACAAGCTTAACAACGCAACGGTTGCCTTACTCGGTGTGGTGACTTGAAGTACTAGCAGACAGGGAAACACCTTGATGCATGCGCGAGCTGCCGTGCTTGACTTCGCCTCTCTTGGATGGCGGTACCGTCCCTTGCCGAGTGGCTAGATGTGCTCGTCATGAGGAGAACGATCACATCCAGGGAAAGGGGAGAGGTGACATAAGAAAGTATACAAGCCGCGTTCATGCGGCTATACGAAAGTCTGTGAACAGAGCGCAGGCGGTAGAGCACCAGGCACCATTCGACGAGGCACGGCAGGTCGTGGTTTCGATTTCCAGTGTGCCGGCGAGAAGTTTTTCTCCTTCTCTTTCTTGGTCATGCGACTTATATATTTTACGGCGTCACTTCCATTGCGAAAATGACAATAGTGGGGTCCTGATGCACTCTGGCATAAAACACCTTCGTGTTAAAAAAATAGAAGCCCCTACCTTGCCAGGAAAAAATGGGACAGCCGATGTCTGACGTGCGCGTGGCCTTATCGGTCTTTGTTTTTCTTTCTTTCTTTGATTCTTTCTTCCATGTATGTCTTTCTACCCATCTTTTCTTCCCTTTGGTTCATGCTTAACGTCTTTATTGCACTCTCGCTTTGCTGCTTTCCTTCTGTCGGTCTGTTTGATTGTTCCTGCTCTGCTTCCCGTTGTTGCTCCTGTCTTCGCTTCCTACCTTCTTTTGTCCTTTCTTGTTTTGTTGTTAGAACTGCCAAATTACTCATATGACCCACGTTTGCGCACGTGTTCTTAGTTTGCAGAACGTGCAATGTAGAGCGTCTACGACTAACGGACGCGCGCCTTTTCGTTTGAGTACTCGAAGCGGAAGCGAAGGAAGAAGCTCGCACCACACTTCTCCCACGAGGATGAATACTTTCTCGTACAACGCCCGATTTACCTTTGGGATTACGACGCCGACAGTTGTGGGGCACTAAAAACTTCTCTTCAAAAAAGCAGAATTCCAGCCTACATTTCTTACGGTTCACCTGAAAGTACATAGGCCAGGAATGCCATGGCCTTCTTGCTGTGGGATGATTCTTTTGTCATCGATTTAAGGGTGCCTATTCGAAAGGTGGCCTTGCGTCGAGGCAAGATGTCAAGGCGGCCAGTGAGAGCATCTGTCTCGGACAGTGGGAAATACATGTTTGGAAGATTCCTTTACTTTTGAAGTGTTTGCAAGTATACCGATTATCCATACTAACTTAGAATGGAAAAGTCGTAGTGACAGCTACGCGAGGGCCCACTTATCGAAGCGTTGTTGCCGGTCTACAGTTGAGTCATTCCGAGAAGTGGTGGTGGACGACCGATCCGGGAGACATGCCTGGAATTGATCTGGGCGCGTTCTTTTGTAAACACAGTGGCTCTTTAAAGACACAGTCGAGAAGTATGATTTCTTCCCGTCGGAACAGTGCAGGTGGGAGGCATAATGGAATATGCGTTCCCTACGACGGAAGATGTGTCCGTCGAAAGCCGACCTTGTTCCAATAGGATGATAACTTTTCATCAGTATGCAAATTGCAAAACGGAACCCAAGCGCTACTGGCGGGCGGACGCTGCTAACCACAATGCCGAGCTAACGCGAGAGATCGAACACGAGTGACAACTGCAAATCGACGAAGAGGCGTTGCCGGCTGACCAGGTCAACAGCCTCATTCGCCTGGCGTATAAGTCGGCCCTGTACCTTCCCACATCTACCTAGACGGCTCGCGTACTGTGTATGGGCATCCACAACTCCCTTACGGAGCTGACGGAAGCCCACCGCACGGCCCAGCTCCGCCTCTCCTGCACTGGGCCTGATCGCGCACTTCCCTCCAACCTTAAGTTCTCTCCACGTGTCCCTCTTCTCACCTCACTGCTCATCCATTCTCACGTCTGCTCCATCTTAACCGTTAATCCCCTCCCTAAAAACATGCATTCCGCGCACGACTCTTCTCGTAGAGCAGCGCGAGCCTCCGCGCTCTGGCGTCAGTACGGACAGCACCCCGCCGTTGCTTATGTGGATGCCGCCCCGCATCTTCACTACCCAGCCCATGCCTTTGCAGTCGCTGAAAATTCTCTCCGACCTACACATACGACCTCCGTCTAAACTACGACCTCTGTCGAGGCCGAAGAGGCAGCTGTTGCCCTTGGCATCCCGCAAACCTTTGCGGAATATAGTCTCAATGACTCAAAGGGAGCGGTTAGAACTAAGCTCTCCGACGGGTAGGACCCCCGGCCACCGGTAACTCACCTTCTGATCGCATCCCCTGTCGCCCAATCGAAATTATCTCGGTGCCCACTCACGCAGCGTATCCCGGCCACGAGGCGGCAAATTCCACCGCTCGCGATTCGACTGACCGAGCAAGCCCGCCTCCGCCGGCAATGGATACGCGCGACGCGCTCCTTACATCATCATCATCAGCCTCAGTGCAGGGCAAAGGCCTCTCACATAGATTTCCAATTTTCCCTGTCCTGTGCTAACTGCGCCCAAGTTATCTCCACAAACTTCCTGATCTGATGTGCTCACCTAACTCTCTGCCGCCCCCGGCCACGCTTGCCTTCTCTAGGACTCCATTCTGTTACCCTTAATGATCAACGGCTGTCCTGTCCTCGCCTTACATTGCACGCCCACTTCAATTTGCTGTTCTTAATTTGTATTAATATGTTCCTAGCACGCATTAATTCCCTAACCCAGACCGCCATCTGCCTGTCCCCTAAGGTTACACCTACCATTTTTCGTTGCATAGCTCGCTGCGTCGTCCTCAATTTAAGCTGAACGCTCTCAGCCTCCAAGTTTCTGCCCTGTAGGTGAGTGCCGGTAAGATGCAGCTGTTATACACTCCTTACATACCGTGATATTACTTTGCACAACCGTCTCTCTCGTCTCACCTCGTCCTCACCGCATAAATCTCTTTCTCAGCACCACCAACACTTGTGGCACCAACTTCAGGCCCACATCTTTCTCCCTCCAGCACGTCTTGCCCTCTTCTACCCCGGGATGTACTCAACGGTCTCCTGTTAAGTGCCTCTGGGCACTACGAGCCCGCAGGAGCACCGACAGGAGTGGGAGGCTGCTTTGTCCAGCACCGAGTCGGATCTTCAACTTCAGCTGGTCACCTGGGCAGAGGACGGCGCGACTTGGCACGGTCTGGGCTCCACAATTAACCGGCAGTCATAAGGGCGCCCACAACGCTGCTTTTTAATCATTTATTAACGCGAAAGCGTTTCTTGGCTAGGTTGGTGAGAGCGCGCGCCCAGCTGCCGTCCGCAAAAAGCATCCGCAAAGCCGTGGCCGGAAAGCACGCTACCTCTCCCACCGGGAGTGACGCCAGCGCCAACGCTCGCCACAAGGGCGGTCGGTTCGCGCTCCACTCCGACTGCCCTTGTGGCGAGCGTGGTGGTGGCACTAACATTTATTGAATCACGCAGAATTCAGTGGAGGCATACAGGGGTCGCCCCTTAAGGGGATGGTCCTTACAAACACTAGGTGGGGATCCCTAGTACGGGACCCCATTGGCATCGGCCGCCGCTTGGGCTCGTCCCACCAAGGCTTTTTGGCCTGAAGGTCAGTACAGCCAAGCACGGTTGCCCTCCCAGTCCTCCCCGGTTAGGTTGGGGATAGGGGGCGTAGCGGGATTAGAGGGGCAGGCCCACACCATATGGTAGATGTCCGAAGACTTCTCCCCACAGTGCGAGCAACTGCCAGAAAAGGCAGGATCGAAGTGTTTGAGAGCTGGCAGGCACAGCATAGTGTTTGTGTAGAGTCGGAGTAGAAGCCGCTCCGCGTCGCCGTGTTTCTTCACTTGGTTGGCGAAAGCGCGCTCCCAGCTGCGTGGCGTCGCTTTAGCAGCACTAGGAGCACGAACGCGCCACCTAGCCCATCGTTCCTCGCCACCATGCGTGCCGAGTTAAATCTCGAATTGAAGACACGCACTGAGGTCATCACGACGTCGAGATGTACGTCCATCGATCTCGCATTCACCACCGACCCATACATTGTGCAACATGTTATGTGTGTAGCCACCTACTACTCCGATCACAAGGCCATGGTAGTGTCTTGTACACCGGCCCAAGTACGCCATCACCGGAACGATAAGAGGGTGACGATAACGGTGACTCTAATCACACCATGCACCCCCGACGCCGCCGCGGTGGTGGTACTACTTCGACATGCGCGTGACCTGGCTCGGGCATATCTGCATACACTGACTGGATGACAAAAAACAAGATGACATGTGAAGTGACCGGCAACACTTAGATGGCATCAAATCATCTAAATAAACACAATCCGCCCTCCCACATTGCCTCATTGTTTGTAACACAACTCGGCAACACCATTTTAAAGCACCCCTGCGCATCAACAATCTAGCCAAAAGAAACGCCTTCTCGTTCTGATCTCATCAGAATATGCTTAGGGATTGTCGAACCTTTTTATGGTCTTTTACGTATGGCCATCTGAATAATGCTTTAATCACCATAACCACCATCCTTGTAGTGCACATACTTATTGCGCTCAGTTACATCAGTTGCATCTTCACCTGTCTCACTTTTTCAGGTGACGTAAGCTGCGTAGCATGGGTGCTAGCAAGCACTGTTAAAAACGATCATGCATCCTGCCGTACGGCGTTCATCGAAAAGTGCGAGACTTGTCCAGCAACAGCAAACGAACCTCCCAAAGAAACATCCTGAGAAAGACGAGTTGTCCTTTTCTTATAGCCTCGAATTATTTGTACTCGTTACTGCAGCCACTCCACCAGGACTCCAAAGTATAAGGTGAAATAAAGACCGACTCATGAAAACAGGCGTCTCTATATCCGAATTTTCAAGCGAGCGCTTCAGTGATACGCGAATCACTTGATTCTGTACTCCGGTATCGTGGGTGCCTTAAAGGGACCGACAGCTGGCCAGGACGCATGAATGAATCTTTGTGCATTTCGGAGGAACTCGAATTATAGGGATGGAATCGAGCACCACTTTAGCGATTTGAACAGGATTTGTTTTTTTTTTAAATTGAGCTTAAAAATTGCGGCAACTGAAACGTGGCGTAGCCTCGTGGAGACGCATTGGTATTGCTATTTGGAGTCTTTGAATCACCGTACGTCTCCTTCTGTTGTTCATACCACCGTAACTTGGCCTCAAAGTTGCAGTCGGCACATAAAAACGCATCGCCGCCCTGCTATTTGCTTTCTCCGCACTAAAAGGAGTGGGCGCCGAGAAGCCGGAAACCTGTTTTTAACCTCGGCGCATGCGTTCGGTGGCTCCCAGGTGTAGCGCGCATGCTCTCTGTGGAGGCATAGCCTGGCGTGAACACAACCGACGGCTGTCAGCCACTGTTTGCAACATATGTATGTAAGACTCCATAGGCAAAAAATTCTCATAAAAAATGTTTCACGGCGTTTTCCCCGCTGTTATTGCGTGACTAGACACTCTGAAGGGTAAGCTTTCCGTGGGAATAAAGAAAACACGTACCTTAAAATTGCTTGTCGTTCCCTTTAATGAATTGTGAAAATTCTGGAAAAGTATTGATGCACTGCGGAAGTGCGCATGCACGTGCATTCACGTAGGATACAGTTGTACAACTCTTGGGTATATAAGCGTGTCATAGTTGTTTGAATGAACTGTGCATTGTGAAAGAGCTCCTATAAAACATGGAGCTTTCAGCAACTTTCGCATATGCAAAAATTTCGCAGTAGTTGTCTGCTGCAATGACGTGATTCTCGTTCCAAGATATGGCTGATGCAGTTTCTTGAGCGTACAAATAAAGTTCACTTCGCAACGGGTGATACCTAGGCTTCGGAACCGGTCATACGTTCTGGCGGCGTCTGCCCTTTATTTTTTGTCAGATCAAACCAGAATGCCGCTTTTGTACTTGATGGTTAACTTCTAGACATTTTAAAAATGACATATGATTATGAGGCACGGCATAGTAGGCTCTGCAAGCATTTTCAACACTTTGTTTCTTCAACGTTCTCTTAAATATGAGTGTGCCATTTTTTTATATTTCATTTCCATTGAACTGCGGTGGCCATGACAGGGGATAGAACCGGCTTGTGATGAAGTCTTGCGACCACGCATGTTTCTTTCACGGTCATCTTTGTCCCAGTCAGTCGATTTAATTCATACGGTGCCGATGACAGCACACGGTTCGCAGACGGCTGGAACTCAAAGACTCGACAAGCGCCGACACACTTTGCAGAAAACTGCACACATGTAGTCTCGACAAATATAGATAAATCTGTCGAGAAGATAGCCGTACGCCACGAGCATTGAGAGAAACAATAAGACAAGGATTATTAAAGGGTACTAAAGGCAAAGAGTGAATTGACATAATGCTTTGAAATAACACTCGACAGTGATCATGATACTCATTTTTTCCGGCACAACTGCTTAGTTTGAACGAAATTCTGGTATTTATCGCTTTGTACAACGTCATCAGCATTCTAACGACTCGCAAGCCTGCCTTAAAAAATGCACTATGAGGTCACATACGGTGCTCCCGTGCTTAACTCATTGGGTTGTGTTAAATAAGGAATTGAAAGGACACTGCATTCGAACCCCGGGCCAAACGACTTCACTGAATGCCTAATGAAAACACAGGCATGTGTGATAGATAGATAGATAGATAGATAGATAGATAGATAGATAGATAGATAGATAGATAGATAGATAGATAGATAGATTCAATGTTACTTAAGATTTTCCTGGCATTAATTAACACTTGCCATGCAGACCGCGATGAAAGATGATAATAACACATAGGGTTCGTAACCACAGTGCTACTTTCGGGGAATGCACGTATGTCCCACGCGTGATTGAATGTTAACATTGCAGCCTGTGCAAATGAAGGTGAAAATATAGCGAAAATTTCAAGCCAACATAATATCCGTTAGTTGCTGTATAATACACAGTTTGTTGTAGTTTGCGATTGAAGTATGCAGCAAACGTGTGGTAATAACCGAAGGAACGATTGAAACGCCACTGACAATGTTTGAAGCAAGCACGCCAACACTCGGACAAGGAGGCTCTTCCGCTCGCTATGTTTTGTGAATAAACTTATTCCATGAGCAGATGTAGTAAAGCTGCTTGTATAACTCGAGGTGATGTGGTAATATGCGTTAACCGCTTTTGTGGCTTAGTAAAAAGCTACACATATAGACTACTGCAACTCAGCATGCCATTTTCCAGCTTCGCCCGAGCCCGTGAATACTCAGATAAATGGTGCTTATAATACACAACGAGCGTTTCTCTTGAACCAAAAATATCTTACAGATACCACGCACTGTTGGTATCGGCGTCACGCGATCTTCTTCGCTTTCTTGACTATGCAAAATTCTTAACTATGCAAAGTTTTTGGCTTTCTTTTGCGATCCACATTGTGCCAGCTCTCCACTATGCCGTGCAGATCGGCCAATCAGTAATTCGCCTGCTGCGTCACCTGGTCACTCGACATCCGGGTCTTCAGGAGGCTCATGCGCTGGTCCTGAACTATATAGCCTGTACTGTATAGCTTACATTCTTTCACACTTAGTAACAGCGTAACACCCTTGAAGCCGCGCTCCTAAGCCTCTACAAAGGAGCTCTCAATCTACGTGTCACTACCGCGGAGACTAAGCTCTTTGCTACTCGTCTCTACCATGTTCTCCATTCTATTCTCTCTCCAACGAGACCTCCGCCTTGCCCGGCTTTTCCTTTCCCGTCAGGGTCAAAATACTTGCCCAAGCGCCCATCCCTCCCATTCCCGTTTTCAACTTCCCTTGCATCCTCTCCAGCTCCCAAACTTCGTATCCTTCCTCACCCATCCAGCAAGTCCCCCGTCTTGCTTGCTGGCCTCCGTCATGCAGCTGTGCAACATGTTCACATCTCTTCGCAACCACGCATGCCACTTTCGTGGCTCCTCGAGCTTCCTGTGACTTCGCAATCCTGTGACTTCGCCTTCAACCTCATTATATATCAAGACGAACAGATCATGAACTCAAGGTTAGAGAATATAACTGCAAGACTAATCTTTTTAAAAGCACTTTTTTCCCCAAAACAGTTTCTGAATGGAATCGTCTGCCTGCTGACACGGTCAGCATACTAGACAACGAAGCTTTTGCGGCCGCTCTCTGACATCTCGTTCTGTCTTCGGCTGCAGTTGAATTTTACGCAAAGTTTAGTTCTTATCACATAGTTTTTGTATGTTTTATGTCTTTTTTTCACTCTTTGTCTACGTTAGTTGATCTTTTTGTCACTGGTGTGCATTGACAATATATGCTACTGTTTCTCCTTAGTAATCATAGTTTTATTTCTGTTCTTGAAATGTATGGTTTATAAATTCTCTGTGTAACCCCCCACTGTAATGCCTGATGGCGCTGTGGGTATGAGAGTAAATAAATAAATAAATAAAATACCATGCTCACATTCCGGCACTTGAAACCCAGGCATTCGGTTACACCCTCCAGATGAAAGGCACTGGAAATCCTCTCGATTGTCCATGCGCTACAGGCATTTCCCTCCATTTCCCCTCTCACCGAATACAAAGTCTGCTGAGACTCCTACGCAGCTATCCGCCACATACAAAACCGTACCTTACCTTCTCCCCTCCAACAAGAGGGCGAGCGGGTGGTCTCCACATTACAGCTTTCCACCGTTTCTTTAGGTTTTGTGCTTGGCAATTGGGAAATAGACGGCACTCCTGGTCCACCAGCTCGCCCGCGACATTTGTCACCGTGCACCACTGATTCCATGGCCTATGCCTTTGTAGAACGGCTGGGGAACTTCAGCGGGAAGGGGGAGGCTCTCCTTCATCAAACTACGAGAGAAGCACATCCCCAGCTACGCCTCGACAAGCGTCTCTACTCTTTCACTCATCTATTCCTCACCGTGTCTGTGGCTCGCCTTCTGAGGCACATTCAAATGAAGGCACTTACCACCCCCTCTCGCCTCTTTCTATACAAGTGCCGATCTCCCGCTCCTGTCTCAAATGCCCGTCAACATAGGCTGGCCTTTCGCATCACCTTTTGTACTACCGGGTTGCTCCAAAAGAGGCTTCCTATCCTGCCCTATCCTCCCAATCACCACATGACTCGACTGGATTGGGGCTCAAGGTGAGGGAGATCAGCGTAGAAAAGCACGCGCCACTCGTGCGTGCTGCACAGTGCGAAAACGTAGCATGCTTGCAGCAAGCACGTGCTTCACTCCCGGGGCTTATAATTAGTGAAAAATTAATCGTGCCGCCGGTAAGCTTTGTTTTCGCAATAGGCGTCCGCAGTTGACAACACAGGCGGACCACGTAGATGCTTGCGCGCGCTGTTTGAGATTTTTTTTTGCCCTTGTAGGAGATAATGAGGAAAACGTTTTGAGTGATCAGCCAACGCCAACATTCATTGTACATTTTCAAACAAATCCAATATTTTTTTTGTTGTGTCAAACGAAATGCGTCAGCAAAACGTATTTGGATGATAAACATTGTAATTATGGTCTAATTAAAAATTCTTAGAATGGCCGTCAGAAGATTGTGCATCAGCCGTCAGATATATTTGGATGAGATGTGACGTATTTTTATTGCCATATAAGTGAATAGTATGTTTTTATTGATCCATTGATGCAATATATGCGAGTAATCCTAAATTGGCTGCCAGATCTGCTCTGAAAAGTAATAAACTTCCGCCGGAGGTGGCGGAAGAAATGCATTAGTTTCTTTTGCCACTTTATAGAGGGCGAAGTGCTTGATATTTGTGAGACCAACTGGTTTTTCACGCCGCAATTTGTGCTTCAACTATGCCGACTGCACCTGCATAGGCTCCACTCTACAAGCTTCGCTTGCAAACGATTTAATCGAACGATGTACATTGGGCATTGCGTAGATGAAGTGCGTCCGCGGACTAGTTGTGATGGTGGTTTTACGACACTGACAAACTATTTATGTGAACCCGAAATTATTCGCATTTAACAAAGTTTTTTGTGGCACACAACTTCATTCCTCATCCAGGGATGTGCGGTTATGCGGCGCCGATGAATCGATTATTTATGGGGTTTTACGTGCCAGAACCACGATTTGCTTATGAGAGGCGCTGTAGGGGAGTGCTACGGAAATATTTCCATATTCACCTCACGATCTACGCGGACGATATCACCATGTGGTGTGCCAGCAGATGTGAGGGTGAAGTCGAGGAGGCTTTGCAAGGGGCGATCGATGCGAGGGAGCGGTATCTCATCCTCACTTGGCTAAGGCACTCGCCTGCTAATTCTGAACTGTTACTCTACGACAAGAGGCCCAGTGGTGGTTCTCACCGGTCTTCAAAGCCAGCAACCGACCGCCACGTTAGGTTATTCACCGGTAACGTATCCCCAGTTCCGCGGCTGGACACTCAGAGTCCCAGTAATTTTTGTTGAGTCGAACGGTGCTGGTGGAGCCGCCCTCAAAGGCATTGGTCCTAAGAATAAAGCACCCTCGTGCTGGTTGAACGAATTGCTAATAGGCATCGCGGAATCAGGAAGGGCAATCTGATCCGGACTAACCAAGCATTCGTGCTAGGCCACCTCGCTTCTTCTGCAGCTATCCTCAACTGGCTCGTGTCGGGGCGCAACAAGATTAACGCCCAAATCAAAAGAGTTTCCAAGCTTGTCCTCAGCCTTCCCTGTCCGAACGAATATGGCAGGCCTCCTCCAGCTGCGAGTCGACATGACGTTCGAAGAAATGGCTGAAGCCCAATACTTTTCACAGTTTGAGAGACTCTCCAGGACCCCACCAGGCCAACCCGTACTTGGCATGCTTGGACGCAACCCTACGGTCGTCGATCATGAGGCTCTGAAGTTACCCAACGACATAATATATAATATTTTCATCCACAGAATGCCGTGCAATATGCATCCGACCTCAACGAAGGAAGAAGAGAAGCAAGGGGAAAGCTCTACTCGCCAGTGCCCGCTTGGACAAGGATCGAGCATGCTTAGTAGATGCTGCTTCGTGCTCGCAAAAAGAAGCTTTCCCGCAGTGGTCATCACCACTGCGATTCCACAATTATCAACTGCGCTACCGTCAGCACCTCTAGTTCCAGCGTTGCAGATCAGACTGTCATTGTTCCCGCATTGACGAACATTGTATACGACAGATTTATTCAGATGCCAAGGCCGGCATCATGGCCTTTCAGATGGGCATGGTCGCTCCCCAGGCCCTGCGAATCACCCAACAAGCCAAAGTTCCCTAATATTACTTCTTGTCCTGGTTCCCTGTGTACATTGGAACCATTCAGGGCGCCTCGCTCAACGCAAAGAGGAGGCGCACACGGCAGCCCCGGCTTTGACTGACCTTGCGCAGGGTAACGCGTCCTCCCCATGGCATCCCAAGCATCTCTCCTCGTACAACGAGATCTGCAAACACCATTAACTTTCATGAAGGCCACTGCCTCTGGCGTACTCCTCTCTCTGCAGGGCCTGTACAAACAAGCACTTACCCGAGCGCTGCGGCACTGCACACTATGTAACGTGAACAGTTACCCAGCCAGGACTCCCCCTGTGTGGTGGTTATACGGACTTCAAGCATGCCCTGTGGTGCTGTGCCTCTGCCGGTCCCCATTTCACCCAAGACGTCATGACGCAGCTCATTAAGGTTCAAGGCCGGACCTCTCAAATCTTTGCCGTCCACAGGGCCCGCGACAAGGCCGTCAGGTTTGACCTGATAGTACCCGAGTGGACCTAGCCGGCTGACGTTGAGTTCGCTCGCGTCTGTTGTGGACAAAATATGGTTGTTTCACTCACTCACTCACTCACACACTCACTCACTCACTCACTCACTCACTCACTCACTCACTCACTCACTCACTCACTCACTGACTCTCACTCACTCACTCACTCACTCACTCACTCACTCACTCACTCACTCACTCACTCACTCACTCACTCACTCACTCACAACCTGGGGTTCGTGAAGGTGCGCAGACATAACACAGCACACGAGCTCCACCATTCCGCCACCACAGAAATGCAGCAGCCGCGGCCGGGATTTCATCCCCCGACCTTCGGATGAGCAGTTTAGTGCCATAAACGCACACACCACCATGACGGGGCAGGTGATTCAATGTGAAACTTTACAAGGCAAGCGAAATTACACTCATTTTATGTTAATTCTATCAAGACATAAACACGGAACCAATGTGAATTATCCATAGGACAGTGTGGCGTCACTTCATCCTTTAAATCTAAAGTGAGCACTGGTAGGTAGCTCATGAAGATTCTTTATTACGGCCTTCACTTTGTTTTGTTTTCGATTGGAGTTCGCTTCCACCTGAGTGGCAACGATCAAGCTGCGTTCACACAGAAGCTCGAAGTTAATGGAACTCTGCTTAATGGGGCGGAAAAGTAGGGGGCGAGCACCATCGGCATAGGAGACTAATTTTGACACTGCAAGAGAGGAACGTTTTTCCGCTTCACCAAAAGTTGAATTCTTGAAGAATATGAATATGCAAAATAAAATTAGAAAAGTTGTGGAACCCTTACGCTTCGCCTTAAGAGCTCTTTCGCGTCTTTTTAGTGGCCGTGCTTCGTTCAAGACCCAGACGCACGGCGTGCCCTGTTTATAAACGCCATCGCAGCGGTGCCCCATGGCTCGTGTGATTCAATATGGCGGGGCGTTCCGTGCCCTTTGCTCCATGTCGCGGGTGACAGTCACGCCTCTGCCACGGTGACGCACCTCCGAGATGTGCGCTTCACCAACGGGAAATTGTGTAAGTGAATGACTCGTAATTAACTGTTTTTACAATGCTTTCCGCGTGGCCTAGGGCGTTGCGCATCATGCTCGGAGCGAGGTGTCACGAGTTAGGTTTCCACTTGTTATAAATGTTTCTTTTTTTCAAATCTGCCTCGAATTTTGGCTGAGGAAGAAGGCTGGTTTTCCGACACCGGAATTCCAACCACCGACACCGGATTTTCTGAGAAAGGAGCCCTTTAAAGCTGTAGCGCTAAAGGTGCTGCCTGAAGGGCGGTCGGTCATCGTGGCCGAAAAAAATCGAAATTGCACCATGCTACACAAAACAGGAACACGCACTCACAAAAAGCATTTACAAGCGCGCGCTCAGCATCTGTTACTCGGAACAGCTCGTCACACGCACAGCACCTGCTATCGGTGTGTCAGCCTAATTAGGTTTCGCTGGAATATCTCCAGAAAGCACGTTGATATATCAGAGCTGTTGTCCTAAGGCTCTTCGGACTTAATTGTACCTTTCGCCAATGAATCTCGTTAATCATCGTCATTAGTGTGGCACCGCACAAATAGTTCCTGTAATTAATGACACACTGTCGTCCTCAGCATGACGATCCGAGCAAACAAGTTCCATACATGCGCGACCCAAGTGGCGTATAGGTATGCAGAACAATGACGTGTAAATTCATGCCAAGGTGTTCACGTGCCTTGTTACTGTAATTAACAGGGCCGCGAAGATAAGTGCGCTTGTAATTGCTATTTCCAGGAATCGTTTCCTCAAAGCATTTCTCAAACACTGCTTCATCATTGCAAGACGTGATTTACGTTGGCTTGTTTATATTTATTATTTTTTTAAACGATAAGTCACAGGATATATTGATACGCCACATTTTGCTCATTGTGTAAAGCCTGGTGCTGTTTCGTGTGATGGCAGAAACCTGACATTTTCACGAGACATTATGAGCGCTTCAGGTTGTTTAAAGTTCAGTTGTGCAGCCGAGTCTTCTTTAATTGTTGCTTGGCGAGTATGTTGTCGCAGTGGGGGGCGTAAAAGCAATATTAAAAACAAAATAATGCAGAGCAAAAGCCAAATGATGTGATAATGATTCTGTATTTGCGTACCCCTATTATAAAGGCAAAATTCTGCAGTGCCCCATGAAATGTGATATGTGACCATCCAGTCTCAGCAGCGAGTTTGGTACAAGAAATTGAAAATTCGCGGCTGGTTGATATAGAATATACAAAAATTAGCATGGCGCGGCACGAATTCATAGTAAACATGACTTTATAGGGTGACTTCGTACGTCATGGCATCAAAAACAGATCTCGCTCGATATTTACGTGACGTATAACGATAGATGAGCCACGTGTCAATAATACACTCCTTCGTCCCAAGACATGCGGAATTCGGAGCAGTGGAAAGTCTTCAGGACTACCTGAAAGTCTGGGCCCTGCATGGCCCACGGACCAGGTCGAGCAGGTTAAGTACCCTTGACTGCGGGGCCGGGTTCGGCGCGGACCTTAAGCTTCGGTCTTGGAGTCGGGCCCCGATTTGAGGTGGCAGGCCCGAGACGGGCACGGTTGGTTTCTTGCTATATTAAGTGTTTCCTCATACGTGGTGAATATAAACAGCACAACGTATAACATATTTGGTCTGGAAAAAAAGCACTTCGGTTCCTTTAACGTGCATTGACGTCGCTCAGTACACGGGTCTCTAGCATTTCGTGTCTCTTGCATTTCGAACCCGTTACCAACACCCGGGTGGGTGTTGGTCACGTGTTCGAAACCTGGCCCAGGACGAATTTTTCGGCAGCTAGGAAGCTTTCATTTCTGAGAAATCCGTATGGATTTCCTTGTAGCCTTGTGCTAAAAAACGGGTGGATGCTAATTTTTCTGTTCATCAAACGTTACTCCATCTTGCGGGTTTCCGCAGAACTCACTTGGCATATTCATGTCCTTGTGCTTTGAGTTGTCGATGGGTTCGCCCTCGCACTGTCGATTGCCAGCCTCCTGGTTAGCTCAATTGGCAGAGCGAGTGCCCTGGACAGGTGTTTGTCATGGGTTCGAACCCCGGACCAGGACGAATTTTTCGGCAACTAGGAAGCTTTCATTTCTGAGAAATCCGTATGGATTTCCTTGTAGCCTTTTGCTGCAAACGGGTGGATGATAATTTTTCCCTTTTATAACATGTTAGTCCACCTTGCGGGTTTCCGCAGAACTCATTTGCCATATACATACGCTTGACTCTGTCCGTCTGCGTTCTGTATGTACATTGACATCATACGCAAGCACAAAGAAGTTTTATTCTCTGGTTGAATTCATGAACAGTCACTTCTCATTACATTTTGAGAGTTAGCCCTTGTTAGAAGTTGGCTGTAATATTGACATCCAATCACGTGTGGCGTGTACCCTACTACGACGGGCTCATATGGCACACATATGATAGTGTAATTATTACAAGTGACGTGTGTGACAAGAATATTACGTTAGTAATGCTAACACCAATCATTTGTGTTCGTCATATATGCATACCCTGCCATGCCAATTTTGATGAATATTAAGCGAACGGAACGACCAGGAGAGCAGTGTGACGTAGCAGATAGATATATAGATGCAATTTTCGACGAATATATGCGCACACCCTTGCGCGCAACATTCGCGCTGTAGCCTTAATTTCCGGTTGGCAGAGGTAGGGGGCGGGGGACTTATGGCGTGCTCCTTCAGGTGGGAATGTCGTTAAGCGCTAGAGCCACCAAGATTCGTTACATGGCACATGCCTCGAAACCTTTGCAAATGAAAATTCTTGAAGAGGTGTTGATGCAAGTGCCATTGATTTATATGGAAATGGGGATTGGCTTTTGTCGTCAAGTCTTCTTACCATGCTGTAAAGGAGCTGCGATTTGTATTTTGGCGACCCTAACTTTGAGATTATTGCATTTTGTAGCCCCTTGGTATTTATATCATAATAGCGCGACTTCGTGTCACACATGTTTATAATCTACGCAAGTTACCGCTAATTGGTTTCACGCCATTTGACGGACATATCTCACTTGGATCTCTTGAGTTGTTCCTCGTTTTCGCATCCTCACCACAGCCTTCGAGCTCTTTGACCGTGACGTGTTCTTGCGCTGAAGGAGCTCGTCAATCATGATCTGCGTTGTTACGCCAAACATATTCGATGTAATTACGAGCGAACTTCAACCTTTCTAGTGGCGGTTAGAGCAAACAGACGACCGGCACATAAGTATTTATGTGCCTAATTAATATAAAGCGGCTGGGCTGATAACTGCGCCTCTCGTTACCATTTACCGACATCTACACCTGAAACATTTCTGAGACCCTAGTTGAGTAATGCAACAGGTGATTCATCTGGTCATTTCGTTTATGATTTTCCCTTCCCCGCCAGGGTAGTGTAGAGGCTATGGCACTTGGCTGCTAATCCGAACGTCGCGGGATCGAAACACGGGTGTATTCGTTGAATTTCGATGGAAGCATAATATTGGGGTCCTTGTGATGTGCGATGTAAGACCACGTTAAACAACCACAGGTGGTCGAAATTTCCAGAGCCCTCCACTGCGGCATCTCTGGGAATCACTTTACGGACGTAAACGCCTAGAAATCTACTAATCGTACTGATTTTTTAGAAGGGTATGCTCTAGCAGACATTTATACGCCCGTTTGTGTTTAATTAATAAGTCCTAGAGCTATTCTTACGGCATTCCTGATGCGTTACTGCACTGGAATCGCTTGCGAGCGAGACTCGAACATGAATGCCCCAGAATATAAGTCAAATAGGGTAAGCATTATATCTTGGTTGCGTGTCTATTCCAGCCGGAAGTCCCTCAAAAGACGCGAGTGTGACTATCCTGCGTCGGCATCAGATATGGAACCAAACGTCAGGGCTCGTGCTTCGTTCATACGAGATATACGAATTTTATCCCAAGCCCGCAGGAATGCACAACGAGCATCAATTTATAGTGCCTTCAAAGGTCACCACACCGACATTACATTATAGATGGTGAATGACATTCACTTGAAGGTAAACCTCTGAGAAATGTGTGTCTGGTTGTGATGGTACTCATAAATAGCTAGAAACACCAACCAAGATTTAAGCTGGGGGATCCGACGTTTCGAAGCCAGTCCGGCCTCTTCCTCAGGGGTGACTGGGGCCAGGTTCCAGCTGCGTTGCATAGCCTTCGGTGCGGCGACCCCCCTCAAAGCGATTCGCCATGGAGGGTAGACCGTGTGAATACACTGTATTTATAGTTCCCAAAGAATGGTTCAGGTTTTGTGCCGTCATCTGGACGTGTCATGATCCAAGCAACAATCTTTTCCTCCATTGGGGCTTGCTTTCGAAGGCTGTCGTCCTGTCGACAGCAATTATGTGGTCAAATGTCTCGTAATGCTCGTCAGTGCCATTTTCTGTCATGCACCAGGATGGTCGTTTATCGGTTTGCGTTTTCTTGTGCAAAGGTTTACATAGGACTGATTGGAAGGTGCCTAAAGGATAGATTAAATAAGCACAGGCAAAAACTAGGTCCCTATTGAGATGGACATGTCTCTATTCATTGTAGCAATGTGGTTGCCGACCTTTTTTTAACGATTGTTTGGCTGTTGACAGAAGTGCTGCTAAGGAAACCAGAGAAATTGCCGGAGCTATCCTGAGAGAAAAAGCAGGTGACAGTTGCATCAGCAGCCCTTCTGTTGCTTTGACGGAAAGTGAATTGGATTTTCTGGATGCTGCTCGTTTCCACGTCCAATGAGGGGTGCTTTTGTGTGCGTGGTCGTAAATATTGTGCTTCGCGGAAATCAACCTTCAGTTGATAGTTAGCGCTCGTATCGTTGTCTTCCTTGTCCGTGTCTTCTAGTGCTATGTTTCCTTCAAATGCCTCATTCGTTCCGATAGGTTTTTCTCTCGCCAATATACGAACAGGGGCGCTCGGCGCACGAAATTTTGTACATAATTCTGTGCATTGAGTGCCGCTGCTCGTATAGTGGCGAGACAGACCACCAACCGAAAAAAAATTAAGCAGCACAGGAACCACGTCCCAAAGCAGAACAGGGA
This sequence comes from Hyalomma asiaticum, assembly GCA_013339685.2. Lineage (NCBI taxonomy): Eukaryota > Metazoa > Arthropoda > Arachnida > Ixodida > Ixodidae > Hyalomma > Hyalomma asiaticum. The sequence goes on along the minus strand of CM023488.1, from coordinate 41,434,582 downwards.
GCGAAGCGCCCTCGCCGAGCATTTAGAGATATTCGACGACAATGTTTATTTCCAAGGGACGACAGTCCTCGAAAGCAAGCGCCAATTCAGAGATGTCTTGCTTGCATCATGGCCCATCCAGAGGACGGCATAGACTGAACCGTTCTATGGAAACTCTCCCGACTGTTTACATGCACGGTCTCCGCTCCATGGCGAATCACTTTGAGTGTGGCCGCCGCGCCATAGACTATACAGCACAGCTGGAGCCTGGCCCCAATCTTCCCTGAGGATCTCCTTAGCTTGGATCTTGGTTGGTGTTTCTATTTATGAGACACACTCACATACACCGGCTGTAAGGTGTGCCCAAACCTTATTCCATCTTCTGTTCCGTTCAGTATTGTCCGTCTGCATGAAGATCTCTTCGTTCGTAGTTTTCAACGGTCGGCTGATATCTGGTATTCAACGTCCCAAAGTCTCGATATGATTACAAAAGACGCGCAGTGGAGGGCTCCGGAAATTTTGATCACCTAGGGTTCTGTTATGTGCACTGTAGTCGCACGGGCCACAATATTTCGTCCTTCAACGAAATGCAGGCCGACCTTCAGACCTGCAGCCGAGTTACATAACAACTGTGGCGGGGCAGAGTACCTCCACTGTGGCGGGGCAGTGTGTCTAAATTAACTACCGTCCCTCCATGCGATCCCTAACTCAAGTCGTAGTTCTTGTATCCTGCGCTTTTTTGGAGAAGCTTGGTAAGGTTAAAACAGTAGCAAGTTTAATTATGGAAATAAATTTTTTGGGCACTAGAAAACATGTGCAGCTTTTCTATTAAACACCTAACCACCGTGGTCTATATGGACTACGGCAATCAGCTGCTGATCCAAAGGTTGTGAGGTCGAATCCCAGCCGGGGCGGCTGCATTCCGATGGAGGTGAAATGTTGGGGCCCACGTACTGTGCGATTTCAATGCACGTTAAAGAACACCAGATGGTCGGAATTCGCGCAGCCCTTCACTACGCCATCTCTCATTATCACATCAGTCAATTTTTCATTAAAGATTTGAGGTTTATCGCAACAGTATAAGACCTTGCTAATGAGTATTTATTCGCTACTCTGGCTAATTTCAGAAATCAGTCCTAGCGAGACAAGAGTGCATAAATTTAGAAGGATTGATAAGGATAGAAGGATTTAGAAGGAAGAGTGCATGAACAATGGTAAGCAGGTTTGATTACCATGATGCACATGTGGCAAGTCACGGTTATCTAACTTTCAAAATTATTGTTCAGTAAGAAATGAGTCCAGAGCAAATGGCGCGTATTTGAGGAGCAGATGGCTAAAAATGATGTAGAACAAGGAATGTCTCTCGAGGTCCTAGCGACATCCCCAGTTTTCCATCGTTTTCAGCATCTCCTTACCGATTCAAGCCTCCATCTTCGCCTGAGCTTATCTTCTAGTCTGGCATGCACTTGGTATTTTTGTAAAATATGGCCTAAATCATGACTCAGTTATAGCACGCGTTTATTATACATCTAATTGTGCGCAAAAAAAGAATTTTAAAAGTGGACGTACATCTTCCTTAAACAAACCATTAGTATTCCTCATACGTTCTCTTTGTGTTATTGAACTTCTTATCGCTTTTAGGATGTTCCTCAGCTTCCTTCACGCAACCACCCATGCAACACATGTAGCAGCAGTGAGACCATAGCTCAGTGGTTATTTGTTACGGGAGCATGGAGGAAAGCACACCAAAAATATGCAACAATAAATATTTTTCTGAGTCAGGACATGGCCTGCTTAAGGACGCGTTTGGCATGATTACGCATTTGTGGTAAAACACTCAGTTTCTCTTTCCTGGTTTATGTTAACCAGAATAGACAATGAAATTGCACTTCATTATGCGTTAGCTTCATTGTCTGTTGGCTTCTTTTGCTTGTTTCAAAAAAATAAACGAGCCTTGACACATACCTATCGTCAGTCTACAGGACAGGCACTCTAAGGTGGGAAAAAAGTCAGTCAATGCTTGAAAAACATGCTTAGTCCTATCTAATGAATAACAATTACATTAGGAGAGATTTCGTAAATTTCCAGTTAGAAGGCAAGAATTGGGAGAAGAAGAATTGTTTGTTTTTTCGTGCGTGTCAATCAGCTATGTTCGTGATGTCATACGGCTTAAAAATTTATTGCTTGCTTTGGTGAGGCCTCCAAAAGTCCCTTACAAATTGTTCGCAGAATCGGATTTCCTCATTGTAAAGTGAACAGCGAAGATTGGCCCCCCCGAAAAAATATCTTACTCATGATTGCACAAGTGAGACGAGAGATCTAGTTCGTTTTCTAAATTTCATTAAGGCTTAATGAAAACTCAGCGAGGTAAACATAGTGTTGTCTTCCACTGCTGCTGTGAGATGACATTTGTCATTTAAACACGTGTGGAAGAGCGGTTCCTTTCAACCGAAAATGAACCAATCTGTGTTTCGAAATGAATCGTGAAGTTTCACTTCATCACGCACAGGTCTTCAGGAACAAAACACGAAAGACTAGCTGTAGCAACTGTTAGTCACTCGGCTGTTCAATTATGAGAAGTGATAAAAGAATGTCGTCATCATATAGCATTGCCTTCTTCAAACTTGGGCCGGGTGGCTAAAACACTGTCTTCTTAAAACTGGTAATCAGTGACGGTGTGGTTGTATAAAAACACTGTGTGGCGGCTGTAAGAGAATTGTAGGCGGTCACGTTACAGTAATTCTTTGAGTGGCTCTTATATTTTGAGAGCGACCAGCGGTCGATATCACACATTTGGTAAGTGCACAATGTTCTTATTCATTTAGAACATTTATCTGAAGAATCGCCTATTTGAAATTCGTACTTGTTGGTACCGTTTCAGACGTGCCGGTTCATTTAGAGGGCCCAAACAGGCAGTGCAAGGACCCTAAATACCGTAAACGTGGGAAGAATATGTACTAATTTTCACTTAATATTATGAAGCACTAATAGTTTTCGTAAACCTATACCACTTTCAGTCAATCGTTTTGACGTCATTAGCAGCATGTAGAAAAAGTTCACTCTCATATACTTATTCCGTATCTTCATGCCAGCCATCTGACAGCCAGTAACAAGCAAGCTACTTTTGTTCTTCAATATTTATTTTATGCATGTCATGAAAACACAAGAGCTAGAGCATTGGCAGTAAATAGAGGAGTTCCGCGGGGTTGCAGTGACAGCGCATGCATCACTCATGCACAGCTATGTTCACGGAGCAAGACACAGCGTTTTTCTACATCACGCATGCACAAGGTGCAGCTCCACTAAGGTGAAACCTGGGAAGGTGAGAAGCATGTGGTGATGCGTCACTGTTACCCACAGGAAACGTCAGACGCTGCTAATGGGCGTGCCTTTCCGTGGCCACGACGGCGACCTTAGACGCCGACAGCCCGGGCCCATTAGCAGAAACTCGTTAGAGTCGCTTCTGACACAACAACCCCACGTGTACACTGTCTGGGCGCACTGCCTCCAGGATCGCTCCACAAATGCGCACGCACTATCTGATTGCACTGCCCCCAGGAAGGGTCCACCGTGACGCCAGCAGATACACCACAAGCCAGCCCATAAGGTGCTCCGCACCTTGTACATATTCGATGGACCCTCGTTACAAGTAGTGCAGGGCAACGATTCTTTTAATTCAGTGACATAGATAACTGGTATTCCACATGCATTTCATTATTACATAATTATAAGAGAACCAACACTACTTAACGTTTAGCGACGACACTTAGCAATAGTTACGGTCTGCAAAGATGCCAGAGGAAACGAGCATTCGCATAGCCTTACTAATTCGCAGTTGGCACGTAATTCTGCATGAACGAACTAGTAGACAAGGCAGTTTCATTTATTTTTCAGAATATTCAACCAATTAATGGATCGATCAATCGCATGATCAATTAATCAGTCTGCAGTGGGGAAGCGGGCGCGCACTTGGATGTTTCCTTGGATGTTTCCTTGGATGTTTCCTGGGATGCTTCCTTACCAAGAGGTGCAAGCCCAGCGCGCCAGGTGTTGGCGTAGAAATTCATTGCTGCTACGTTCGCCCGCTTGCTACTAGACGTCAATAAAACTCCTTCCAATGCCGGGCTTTGAAAGCTGGAACTTCGAAGCCGAAGGCTGGCCTTGCCTCAACAATGCTTGGAGACAACACGCACCAAGTCCAGTCAACCCAGCAATGCATGGACTAATATACGCCCGTCATCGTAACTGGCGTGCTGCGCTAGCGCAATCCCCCTTTCTTCAGCCGGGCCGATGACGATGACATCGACGATTGGTTGTCCACGTTCAAAAAGGTGAGCGACCACAATAAGTGGGACGACCCTTCAAAACTGCAGAACGCCCTCTTCTACCTAAAGAAAGTCGCACACCTTTGGTTCCAGAGCCACGAATCCAATTTCACCCCGCATATCAACCGTATTCGCGCGATTCTCTAGTGTTTTACCAACGCAGGCATTCTACTTAACCTGAAAAATGTCGCTTCTGATTTAGCCAGCTCACCATACTTGGCCACGTTCGTATGTATGTATGTATGTATGTATGTATGTATGTATGTATGTATGTATGTATGTATGTATGTATGTATGTATGTATGTATGTATGTTTTATTTTCCACAAAGCCAATAGAGTGTCTCAGAGGGCGGATGGAGAAAAAGCGGCACATAACCGCATGACCAGCTCCAAAACCCATACAAAAAAAAAGAAAAATACAGGAGCAGCGGAGCGGAAATGCTGTAATTCCAGTATGTTACACATTAGTAGTGTTGTCATGCGAGTGCCAGTATATATACATATTACATATATGGCACAACACAACAAAGAAGAAAATTTTATCCAGAAGTTGTATCGAAAAACTTCCCAATCCTCATAAACTTCGCACTTTCGCCGAGTTCCCAGAGCCGACCCACAAAAGCAACCACGGAGCTTCGCAAGCTTCTTCTTACCTTCATCGGTTTGTCCTGAAGTTCGTATGAATTATAGCACCGCTTAGGAAACTGCACTGGTGCTCTCACAAATTGACTCTGGCGCTCTTGTGCTTTCACAAATTGGACAGGAGTCTGCCAACAAGCCTTCACCACACTGCAGCAACATTTCCACTTTCTTTGCGGCCACCACTTTTGCGGCATTACGCCCCGACTTCGCCTATGGAAGCCCACACAGACGCTAGTGCCATGGGCCTTGGAGCTGTGCCCTCGCAATGGAAGCCCAGCTTTTCAGATATGTTATCGCCTATGCTAGTCCGGCACTCACGAACTCGGAAGAAAATTACTCTGTCATCGGTAAAGAGTGTCTCGGTAAAGAGTGTCTCGCAATTGTCAGTGTGAAAAGAATATTTCACCGTTATTTTTACCGCCACTCCTTCGAGGTGGTGACGGGCAATTATGCTCTCTTTTGATTGGAATCCCCGAAGGACACTTCTTGTCGTCAGGGATAGTGGGGTCTTAAGCTGCCGGAATATGACATTCACTTCTATCATATCAGGCGTCGCTACTAATATGAGTGCCTGTACATGGCGCCTGCTGGGCGACCCGGAGGAAACAGAAAGACGACCACGGATAAACAGTGAAGGGCTGTTTGACGGCAACGTCTCTTGCTGAATAACATGCACGATAAAACAGCGTAATGTACCATTCTAGCCGAATGCGTTATGATACGTATGCACTGTTTTTATCACGTGTGAAATTAATTGAACGGCGAAGCTCACCCATCGACCTTACTGTGGCTACTTACCGTCACAAACATGCCATTTGCACAGCGGAAGTGCCCCTGGATCGCCTTTCATCTGAACGTTCTTTTTGGCTCCTTAAGTTCTGCACATCCACACGTTCATTGCCGCCAATAGACGAATTATCGTTGCGGTTATCCTACGGATGGCCGCATATAGCTGCTAGTCACACCGAGGCACATAAGGTTCAAAGTCTGCGCATACTTTCATGCTGGTCCTCAACATGCTCCCGCTGGGGCTCCGAAAACGTACTAGTGGCTCTGCCAACACTACTGCTGGCGTTGAATGCGCACGTTTGTTCGAAAATACATTCGATCCTGCCCATCCTGCCAACGACCCAAGGTGTTGTCTCATTCGCCCGGACTCATTCAGCCTTTACCATGTCCTCCATGCCCCTTCGACCGGGTTGCAAATGGAATTTACGGACCGCTCCCAAGCTCTGTCTCTGGCAATATATGGGTCATTGTGACTGTGCAGTACCTACTGGACACGCAGAAACAGCTGCCATTCCTTCTGCCGCTGCTTGTGACGTAGCCAACTTCATCTTGCGCAATTTCGCCCTCCGCCATGGCGCGCCACTCGAACTGCTCAGTGACAAGGGGCGTGTGTTCTTATCCACGACCTTTAAGGGCTCCTCCGTTCGTGCCGATAGCTCACGGAATGCCGACTACCTACCACCGTCAAAGAAATGGTCCAATGGAGGATTTCAGTTGAAAGCTGGAAGAAATGCTGGCCATTATACACCAATTCCGACTCCTGCAACCGGGGCATCCCTCTTCCCTTCGTGACGTTCGACTACAACACCGCGACAAAGCCTGCCACAGGCTTTTCTCCATTATTTCTTTTACATGGCCGGGAACTGTGCGCCGCGCTCGACAAATCGACCGTACGCATCCGAATTCAGCCATGTTTTTGAAATAGTCCAGTATGCTGAAAAGTGCCGTCAGATGGCCCGCTCGTTCATTTCGGACAAACTAAGCCCCTCAAAAAATTTCCACGACCGTGATCTCTCGGTGGCGACTTTCGGCATTGGTTCCCACATGCACCTACACCTACCGTCCCACTTCCCTTTTCTCATCCAAATTTGCTCCATAGTACAACGTACGTTATCGAGTCGTCGAGTGCCCGTCTGCCATCACCTATGTAATTGAGCCATCAACCCTTCCCCGGACAACCGATGCCTCGGTCGCCACGTGGTCCACGCGAGTAGCCTGTTCTGGCTCACTTATTCAACCGCTCGCTTGGTTCGCAACGATGGGTCCACTTCGCCGCCGGGGCATTAATAGTGGGGAAGAAAGAATTAACTCACGCAGTATAGTGGGATACTGCCGCTCCTAGTGGTGCGGCCCCAGAGTGCGAGCTGTCGGGGCCGAGATTAATTGCTGTGCCGGTTTGCCCACCTGCTACTAGACGTCAATAAAAGCCCTCCAAACAACAATTCAATATTTTAATCAATTCAACCAATCAATCGTGCATTAACTTGCCCGGAACAACGGCAAGGTAATTTTTCTGACACACACACAAACAAAACAAGAATAATATTAAACGATACATCCGAGACGGTCTTCAGAAGAAAGTGAAAAAAAACTCCGCAAAAATTCATAGACGAGGAAAATTACATTTTTTCTTGAAACAGTTCAAAGCTGAGTGGAAAACAGTGGCTGTGATCTGTGACAAACATGGACATCAAGAAAATAAGAATTATGATTGCTTTTTACCCTATGAATGGCTGAGTGTTGCCGACATAGGCATCAAACGGTTTATTTTTTCATGTTAACTTATGCACAATTTCATAATTGGGCCACTAGAGCAGTACAGGGAGGGATATAAGTGAACAATCTGCGAACAGAAAAACAGATTAGGGCAATTTCGCCGGCAGTTAACTGAAGGCAAGGATAGCAATCCAATAACGGCAAAGATAGCAATCCAAGAGTCGTTTCTAGCGAAGTGACAGTCATTCAGATGCCCGGGTCTCTTTCCATGTTTTTCTTTTGTTTTTTGGACTAGCTTAGTGCTGTTGAGCTATAAATATCATTGGAAATCCGAGAAGCATACTAATGTTTATGAAGACACACATCATTGTGCGATTTGTGGAATGTTATACGTCAATTCATTTCTCCGAATATTCTGTAAACGCTGCCAAAATAATGAAGAACAACACAACATATTGGGATAAGAATGGGAGCCATCGGTATACGTTGCACAGGATACACTTATGTGAACTTAAAAATAAAGCATGTGCCTACGAACGCCAGGTTCCCAACGCAAAATTACGCGGTGAGTTTCGTGGATGTTGAAAAACATGACATGAAATTACTCCTATGGGAACGTTTTTAGCGTTTTCGCGCGAAGCGTATCTTGTACTGCCACACGAACGAATTCCTATTATGAAATAGGCGGATATCTGAATTACGCCCCACAGCAAAGTTAGATTACTAACGCTTTCTTACTTTCTTTATATCCTGCGCGATACCAGTTAAGTGAAGCAAAAGGTAATGCTATCACAAGTAGCCGGAAAGACAAAACGCCGCTGGCCACCTAAACTATCCTTGTATGCATTATTGCAACCAGAGTGCAACTTCTTGGTGGATTTATATCTTCAATGATGAGATGTATCCATTCTTTACGTAACCATAGTGGCACGAGCAGTCGCGACCAACTTGTTGGCACCAAGAAATGACAACAGCAATTATGCCGCACTTTGGTACACTTACAGAGCTGTCACATATTAACGCTTCGATGCGCACTCATTTCCCTTAAGTATGTTAAAATACCATGTTTTACAAACGTTGCCTACGTGCGTGTTCAACTAATGAATAATTTTTGGGACACAGGTGTTCAATAAACGAGCATGGTAAGAAAGCTCCAGTGGTGGATCACAATAATGTCATTCTTGTGCCCTAAAATGTTGTCTGCAAACGGTGAGTATTATTTCCGCACTGTTTTTGACTTCAGCCCGACAGGTGCTTCTTTTCAAAGTTCTGCTTGTGGGATATTTTTCCGTTTAGTGTATCCCAGAGCACTGAGAATGGGAAGCACATTCATAGGAAAGAGCAGATAATGTTTTGAAAAGTGGAACGGTAAAAAGTGGAGTCCGCCCGGTGCATCGAAAGAGCCCGTTGTTACGCATGAGTGGATCAGGCAATCCACCATGCAAGAACACTTTCCACCAACTATCCCAAGTATCATGCCCGTCGGAGTAATGTGGAATGGACAAGAATGGTCATTATTTCTGAGGCCCTTCACTCTCTGCTACAGCTTTTCTCATTTCCACTCATCCATTCCGTTTTTTTTCCATAAAAACGCGGACATTGAGCATCATCGCTTAGCGGTCGCGGGGGTGGGGGAAAGGGCCGCATAAGGCAGCGTCCTTTCCTTATCCTAATTATTAGTATTAACATTATTATTAGCTCCCCTGCACGCCATTCATGCAGAGAAACAGCGCGCCAATAGAGGCAAAAACTACTCAGGCATTTTCGCCTCTGCAGCATATTTGATGGAGCGGCGGCTGCGGCATTTGGAATTGAACACGCGTTTTTTTGAGTGGCACCAGTGCACCATAACCACTACAGCGCCGCGGTGGAGATGTGCGTTGTGTGCGTGTGTGACAGTGCGCTGCGCGCACCAAAATGTACGCATAAAGGAGCGCTAATTTTTCACCTGCACCAAACTACATGGCGAGCAATCGCAACCACGACCTCGTGCTCAGCGGCGCAGCAACTTAGCGTGCTAAGCAGCCGCACTGGATAGCTGCTGCGTTTTAGAGGTGCCTTTCGTGGTATACTTATTCGCTAACACCCACTGGTGTTGACCAAGCGTTTGCTAGTGTTATCGCATAGCCTCCTGAGACCCAGTGAGAATTTAGGGTCATGGATTTTTGTTAAACTTTCAGAACTGCTTTTTCTGATCGCAAAGGTGAAAAGTGTCACGTAGTTTTTGCATATGTGGTGTTTCTTGGCCGCAGCACTTTGTCCAATATATTGGACATTGGGACTCTAGGGGGACTTTTTTTGGGTAACAGAAGATACGGCCTAGACGAGTCCAGTGACCGAAAAGAGACATATCGTAACACAAATATACTTTTATTTGCTCCTTCCAAACCGAGAATCCAATTATTAACGGTCGCGTAAGTTCCCGTCACACGCGCCCTATCCCTTATAAAAATGCATCTATGGCGATGCCAGGAATTGGGCATATGTGGCTATATATGGCACGCGGCCATACGTGACCATACTTGTCCAAATCTTAATAGAGGCATATGTAGCAATAAAAGACCAACACAAAGAATGCCATGTGTGGCTCTAATACCTAATGGGCAAATAGGGCCACATAGGCACACGTGCCATATATGCCC
>CM023488.1:41375423-41424388 GCA_013339685.2 Hyalomma asiaticum | reverse complement strand
TCAAATAACAAATACGGACGACTCTGTAGCATCGGTGAGGTGTTTAAGTGTTGAAACTGACAGCTTTGTTCAGAGATGCCCTGAGGAATAATTCTAAGAAACTGAACCTTCTAACGGGGCGTCCCCTGCTCTCATTAGAAAAATTGCCGTCTTAAGGTACATCAAAAAAGCTTTGCCACTATTAAGACCGTGTCGTTTGGTTTGGATTTCTGATTTGATCCATTGTAACGTAAGAAAAAGAAAGACTAGAAAATACACACGTGAGCGGCTCAGCATGATAATTAGTAAACACCGCAGGTGGGGAGTGGAATTTCAAATGATCATAAACGTCATGTGCTCCAACAAAAGGGAGTCAAGGCGTCCTACATATGTTTCTTCAACACTAGGTAATAGCCCCCACTGCTCTTATTGGAGAAAAGGCACGCAGGAATAATTACTCCTATATTTAAAGACGTACTGCTTTATCTCCAGGCTCATTGTAGCCGTACATATTTAAGAGCGGACAGAAGAGGCTAGGTTGGAAAGGCGAACAGTTAGAACGTAAGTACTTCAACTGAAGCTTGAACTGTTCTCCTAATTTTCTGCAATTCAGATTAGTACTTTTGTCGAAATAATGGACGAATTCTAGTGCCAAGAGAGGCAGCGAATACAGAATAATGACGTAATGGTTCAACCAGGTCTACATTTATAGAGAAAAAAAACTCCTTCGATGGATCGAATAATATATTGTAACCAATATTTCTCGAAAAAATCGCATCAGCCTCACATGAACAGCACAGCAAACATGGAGATAGGGGTTTTAGTCCTTCGCTTCGTGGGTCATATGAGATTTCTAAAGAGAGGCTCAGCTTGCGTTTAACCGCTCACTGATCAGTATTGTAATAAAGCCGAAAGATTCTGGCTTCTATAGCGATAGGAACACGTTGATAGCTGGAAGAACTGCGTTAAATTGCAACGATGACCAAAATTGGTCCATATTGTATACGCGTCAAAAGCTTGCTCACTGATGAGTTTTAGCTCTGAAATAGTAATGATAAGAAGGTTTCTGGGATATTTTTTTTGGCAATAACGCCTCATGTGCCGCATATGTATGACTGTTGCTACATATATATAACTTGCAAGAAACAACACTAAACGAATGTTTTGAGACATCCCCGGAGTCTAGCCCACGAGTTCCTTTCGTCACAGGCGTATACCTCTGAGCACTCTTCTCTAAATGCATGCTATTTCTTCGGAGAAACGGCAAGCCATTTGTCGCCATCATTGAGAGTCGTCAATAGGGCAGCATCTCACTGCCGCTTTAGTGTCGGATAGGCGAACAGTGAGAATTTAGCGATTACCCGCGACATGATGCACTGTTCTCAGCGCTTAGTTCGTTTTGATTCCAAATAATAAGGATCGATAATTTACTCGCTGCTGCCTCCGCACTGTATCACCTCCTTCACGTGAGTTGTAACGTTATAACCAAGTGGGAAGCAAACAGTGTAAGAAGGTGGCATTGCGCCGCTCAGCAGGCCCTGGCCAGCGAGCGCTCCGTGAATCAGCCCGTCGTACCCCAAGACGTCATGCGTCAAAATTACGCAATGACGGATATTAAGAGATATTACCTGGTAAATATCATTCAATGCGCATATGTCCGGCCTCTTATCCGGGTTCGGGCAGTATCAGTCAGGCTGCTCGGCTGTCATACCTGGCAACATTTTTCTTCGTATTTAGACTACATGGGGTTATTTAACGTACACTGACAGGGCACAGTACATGGGCCTGTGGCATTTTCGTCTCCATCAAAAATGCTACCACGGCGCTCTCTATCGAACTCGCATTTGTAGACTGGCAGCCGATTACCATAACCACTACACCACCGCGGTGGACTACCTCCTAAGTAAGTCTTGTGTATGAGCATCAAGGCGATGCTTCGTTGAAGGGGGAATATTGCCACTGCGTGTATGAGCCAGTAAGTGACCAGCAAAACGGTAAAGAAGAAATTGGAGAAGATCCCGCGCCCGTTCGACGCCAACAAATAATGATCTATGCCGCCGGTACAAATTCTACCGAAAAGGACTTCTAGAAATTCCGATCTGTAAGTTGGGACTAAACTTAACAACTGAAGTTGCTCTGTCCTTTGGTGCCTCAGCACTGCGATATTGCCCCAGGGACATATTCGATGCTGTTTGAAATTACATCATCATCATCATGAGCCCATCTTATGTATACTGTAGGACGAAAGCCTCTCCCAATCCTCTCCCTTCTTGCCTATCTTGCGTGAGCTGATTCCATTTGACGCCTGCGAATTTCTTGATTTCGTCCCCCCATCTTACTCTCTGCCGTCCGCGGCTACGCTTGCGCTCTCTTGCTATCCATTCCGTCTTTCTAACTGTTCATCGGTTACCCATCCTTCTCATCACGTAGCTTGCGAATGTCCATTTTTTCTTCTTAACGTCGGTTATTATGTCTGCGACTCCCGTCTGGTTCTCTGACCAATTAGGCTGTCTTTCTATCTCTTAATCTAACGCCTATCATTTCTCGTTCCATCACCCGCTGCGCGGTTCTTAACTTCCTCTTGAACTTCTTCGTAATTTTCCAAGTTTCTGTCCCGTACGTCAGTACTGGCGAAATGCCGTAGTTATATAGTTTCCGCTTGACTGATAGTGTAGAATTCCTTTCTTGAGTTGGGAATGTCTCCCGTACGCGCGCCATCCCATGTGTATTCTACGGTGGATTTCTCTTGTATGGGCGGGTTATCCTGTCAGAGCTTCCTAGATATAGGTATTCTTATACGACTACAAGTGTCTGGTTTCCGTTCGTGAAGCCGCGTTTTTTCGCCTTGCCACTTAGCATTATCTTTGTTTTCTGCATGTTCATCCTTAATCATACCTTAGAGCGTTCTCGGCTTAAGTCTTCAATCGTCTTTTGCACTTCGTTGCCTTCATTTCTAAAGAGTAGTATGTCGTCTGCAAATCGTAAGTTACTTAGACATTCGCCGAAAATCCCTGTCGCGTCACAGTCTAGTCTTTTGAAGATTTCTTCAAAACATGCAGTAAGCAGCATTGGAGAAATTCTATTGTAGGCACTGATTCGGACTTCGTCTTCATCACCTGCACAAAACCATCATCAGTCAACTTCTCGTGTGTCTTCTTCGTGGGTGCCATCTTGGTTTTCACGGAATAAATCTTCTCCAGCCTGCCACACCAGGCAGGCCGTAGAAGATTTCCTGATCCCGGTGACGGTTGTTGGCATTGCTGGGAGGAGGGGCGGTTGGGGCTTGTGCCGAGCGGGAGGACGCTGCGGGCTCGTCTTGCGACATCGTGGGCTGCTGGCGTAAGCGGCGATGTTGAAAAGGCGAGAGGGCGAAGGGATCTTAAAGCACTTCTACCGCTTGAAATACCACGGTTCAGGGAACGCTTTATTCCGTGAAAACCAAGATGGCACCCACGAAGAAGACACACGAGACGATCACTGATCATGGTTTTGTACAGGTGATGAAGACGAAGTCCGAATCAGTGCCTACACTTTCTCCTTGTCTGACACCTTTTTGTATTGGGATTTTCCTGCTTAGGGAGAAGTAGGGTGGCTGTAGAAATTTCGTAGATGCTGGCTAATGTGTTTACGTAGCTATCGCATATTCCTTGTCGCCGTAATGCCTCTAGAACTGCTTGTATCTCTACCGAGTCGAAAGCCTTTTCGTAGTTTGTGCAATGACAAATCGTATGCGATTTTGATAATTCCGGTTAAAAAAAAGTGAATCGTAGTCTGTCTTCTCGTCTGTGTTGTAAACATTATTAAGTGATTATTATATATAGACTTTGGTGAATTATCTGTCTGGTTTGAATAGTTGACATGGATAATTCCACTAATTAAATTCCCTCCAAATCCTCCTCCTTTTTCTATCTGTTCTTTTCATGCACTTGAAATTAAAACGTAATTATCCAATAATTCTAGGCCAATCCCCCCTGGTGGGTTAGTGCCATAGGTCTACAAGAGCATCATCATCAACATCAGTTCGACGCAGTTCTTGGTATCCGAGGTGACATGCTGGTTCTCTTCAGCCGCTCTCTGTTTGGCCTGCCACAATATTTATAAATGTCTCTAGTAGTGGTGAACTTGACGGGACATGCAGCGGCGAAAGAAAGCCAGCTTATCTCCGTCATCTTGCACCATGACGAGGGGCGAAAGCGTTCAGAAAAAGAAAAAAAGTTCCCTACGCATACATGTGATCACATGTTTCGCGGCTGAAACGTCACGCAGTGCTATCATGATAGCAAGCAAGTTTTCCCTTCCGATGATTTAGAAGTGTCTCAAGAGCCGAATTTTTTAGATGCGCAGGCTACGCAACCTTGGCGAATATTTTCCTATAGTATAAGCGAAGGAGAATGCGAAGTGCTGTTCATGTCGTCATAAGTATGTGAATGACTAAAGTTTGACCCATGTACACATTTTCAGCTGTCTCTAAGGAAAGCAGGCATGACAGTACAAATGATGGTTTACATTGCTCTTATGCTACTCAAACTTGCTGTATTGTTAGGCTACGGTAAGTATCCTTCATGTAAGTTTTTCATGTTTGAAAGTTATCTTGCAGAACGAAATAATATGAAGTGTATACCAACGTTGCTAGAATAAACTTAGTTTAAAAGCTCCGCCGGAGAGGTGGTCCGCGTGGCGGTCGCGAGAACTAGTGGCGCTGTAGTCACGTCTTGCGCTTGCCGTTGGCTCTCGCCACCGGCGCTTGTTGTAACGGCGCAGTCAACGTGCACGTGGGTTGCAGCAACTGGTACAGTAGCGCACCCAGGATCTCTGCCAGGGGTGGGTTCGATTTTTCACAAAGGGCCAGGCACGCGATTACACAGTTGTTGCGTGTGAAAAAAAGTAAATAAAATGCCAAATAATAGTAACATCAATGACGATGATTATCTTTATTATTTTTTTCGGCGTTTTGCAGAGAAATTAGCGCCACATTCTTCTAGAACATAGGAGCAGTTATAAGGTGGGAGTGGGGTTACAACCCCGAACCCCCCCCCCCCCCCCGTCGGTGCGCCACTGAACTGGTACGCTTTGTTCACTCGTAATTTTTTTTTTTTTGCCAATGCGAAGTGCCTTGGATGAAGACACATACGTCGTGTACGACGCCTAGCGAGGAGCCACAGGATCATTTACGCGCATTATGCCGACTTGCTTTGCACCGGGGTGCAAGATCGGGGTGCATCGTTGCAGACACCGCAACGATGACCCCGGTTCACGCCACTTCGGACCACCAAAGGACCCTACGGAATTCAGAAGGTGGGAGCAAGCTTAACATCGCAAAGTTGAAAGCCCACTCCGAAATGCAAGCTCTGTGACCTTCTTTTTGAGCACGGCAATATTATAGAGCGCTAGTTTCACGTTTTTGCTGGACAATAAGTTTTGATCCCTCGGAGAAAATGGGAGCTAGCGCTTGGTACGCTTGTTCGCAGCACTTCCACCCCATATATATATAAACCAAAATGTTCAGGACCCGAAAAAACGCATGGCGTCCCGCGAAAGCCCTGTGCCCAGCTCGTCGACGGAGGAGCCGTCAGAAGTAGAATAGTAAGACGAACGACAAGCGATTACCGACACTTCCGGACACAAAATTGTCCTCGCATCACATTCACATTCGATCACTTGTCAACTGTCGCGCTACGTTCAAAACAATGGCTTTTTGAGTGTTTTTACGACGAGGTTAACGAACAGTAGGTGCGGAATATTTTACACTCGCCGGCTTGTGAACGGTTTGTGCAAAAAGCAGTTGTAGTTGATGATCAGATGAACTCCACAGTGAACAGCTACATAAAGCAAACAGCTTTCGTACAGTCTAAGCTGTGCTGCGTGAATGGAACATCTACTCTGCGAAGTTGACGAACTGAAGGTATGTGAACGATAGCGACAGAGCTCGCGCAAAAAAACTGCTTGGTTTTCACGTTACGCCAGATCTGTCCGAATTGTTTAAGACATCGTAGAAAGGAGCTACTGCAGACACCAGCGAAGGCAACCATTAAGAATTTTAACATGAAGAATCTCAGAAGAACGTTTCTTAGGGCCACAGCAGCTCGCGAGAAGCAGGAGAAACAAATCATGGAACTGAAAGGACTTAGAAACGACCTCGGAGGAGAGTGCCTGAACAAGCAGCTGGACTGCCTCCCACCTCTCGAAAAGGTGGCGGTTGCAAATGCATTTCGCAAAATCAAAGCAAAAGCACCGTGTGGAATGCGTACAATGCAGAATGGTTGCTTAACTGCATGCTTGTACGAATCGCCAGCCCACAGACCTAAAGGCTGCTGATAGACCTGAATATGCTACCACTGCCAACCACGAACCGGGTGGCACAAATACTGGAGGCCATTTAATATAAATATGGATTTGAAGCCGTCTGTCTGGAATACATACAATGTCAAATGAGCAAGCAGCTTGGGGACGCTTCTTGTCGATGAAATGAAGCTTAGGCATTCTTACGAGTTCAACAAGTCTACCTACAAAATAGACGGCTTTGTTGATTACGGTGGGATCGCGAAGGAGGGCACAGCTGCCAGCTAGCCGACCATGCGTTGGTGGTTATATTCGTGCCATGTTTGAAGGATGAGTACAGTCTATAGCAAGTTTTGTCACAAAGGTCGCCGCACCTGGCCGTGTGTTGGCCGAGCTTGTGCTCGAAGCCGTTTTGCAGCTGCACGAGTACGGTGCGGCCGTTATTGCCGCGGTAGCGACGGTGCCGGGAATAACAAGTTCAGGTGGTAGCAGTTTGGCGTTAATGCATGGTGCCATTTTAGACACCAGGCATAAAAATTCAACACCCGTGCAATCCAATGAGCAATGCATGCAGGTCGATGCATACAGACGACCTTATGCATATCCACTTAAGTAGTGCACAAATGGGATGTGGGAACGTCGACTGGACGGACGATAAATGTTTAACTTTCGCAATAGCACTACTAGAAAGCCGCCGTGCGAAATGCGCGGTGGACCGCCGCTGTGCTCCGTCGTAGCAGACGACGCGCCGAGAGTAGCGGAAGACGCGACTGCAGCGCCGCAAGTTCACGCGACCGCCGTTTGGACCACCCTCCTCCGCTGGCGGAGATACGGAGCTGCGAAACTGAGTTTGTTCTAGTAACGTTGGTGTATACAGGGTTAGAGTTGAAAAATATAATACCAATGAACGCACTTCACATAATTTAAGCATAGAAATCTGATGTATTTAGGATAAGCTTGTACTTCGAGCGCTATTGGACGAGTCTTAAAGGGGTCCTGAACCACCCTCCGGGCTTGGTGAAAAAACATATTCTACGGCTTGCCTACGCTGCAACGAACATCTCAGCCAAATGCTGTAGTCATCCGCGAAGCGTAGCGTTCACAAGCGGAGCACAAAGCTTCCACTTCTTCAGGAGCCCTCAACTCAAAAAGCGGCTTCTCCTCACGCTCTTTGAATATGCTCTATTTCGTCATAGAGCATTTACAAGGAGCGCCGCTGCTATTGGCCGATGGCAGACACGCCCGCCTCGGCTGTGTGCGGGCCCTTCGCAGCGCGCCTTTTTTAAAACCGTAAGCGCGTGCGTGCCGTGCGTGCCGTGCGCTCGCTTTTCCTTGCATTGTGAGCACCTCTATAGGCAAAATAGTTGCTGGAAATATGTAAAAATATATTTGTTAATGCGCAAGCCTCATAGATGCCATTGGAAGGCGTCCGTAAACTACCTCGGCGTGGACGCGAACGGTGCGGTGCAAAAGTCACCATAAATATAGTTTTCCAAGAAGCCAACAAATGCATGCCTGCAGCCCGTGATACATCACGAATTAATCCCAAAATTTAATACATCAGTGATTGTAGATAGGTTTATTCCATATGGTACTCCAATGCGCCACCTTCTAGTACTCGTACTGAATAACATGGCTGGAGTCGAACCCAAAATATTTCTTCTACAAGGTAGATTAAAGGACGAGGTCTGACTACGGTGTACTTGAGTGGATTAGAGCTCATTAAGGTGCATTAGGGGGAATTAAGACAGACAGAGGTGCATTAAGGTGGACTATGGCATATTATAGAGCGGATTACGCTAGACTTAGATTAGGGTGAATTAAGGATTACAGCAGATTAGGGTTGACTAAGGTAAATTAGTTTCGATTGAAATCATTACATCTGTAATGTTTGGCTTAATTTGGCGTAACTTAATAATCTGAGCTTATTGAGACTTGACTTAGTCTTAACTTAATTAGCCAGGACCTAATTAGTGTTACACTAATTAGACTCGGTCTAATAAACTTATACCTAATGACATTGTTTAATACGCTGGTATTCATTACTCGTGATATAATTATGCTTGCGGTAATTAGTCATATCTTAATTATACATGACCTAGGCCTAGTTACGCTGTTCTTTGACATATTATCCTAATTAGATATCGCTTGACGAATACTACCTGAAATAGGCCTGATTTAATCAGTGTTAGCCTAATTAGTCCTGAAATGTTTAGTCTCAACTTAATGAGGCTTGACCTTGAAGTCTTAGCATAATTTACCTTTGATTAATAAGTGCTAGCTTAGGTTTGACTTAACTAGTAATAACCGAGCTATGCGTGATTTAATTAGTACTAATTAATTTAGAAAGGTCTAATTAGAAGCTTCCTTACACTAGATTTGTTCATATCAGCTAAATTAGGCTTCGCATAATTAGATTTACCTTAATTAGACATGGTTTATTAGTATCGTGGCTTAATTATAAATCATTAGCATCCGCTTAATTAGGTGTGACTTACTTGTCATAGCTCAATTCAGGTTGAATTAGTTCAGTTTGGCTTGTTTTGGCTTAGTTGGATTAGTCCTGTCTGAACTAGGCCTCAGTTAAGTATTACTAATTAGGCTCTCTTGAATAAGACTTAGCCTTACCTAACTAGTCCTAGGAATCTTAATTAGGCTCCATTGAATGAGACTTAGCCTTACCTAACTCGTCCTACGGAGCTTTGTCTTTAGTACAGCGTGGTCGTGTTATGCTAGCATTACATAACTTAGCGGAGTTTTCGGCAGATTTGCCAGTTTCACAAATAGCTTAAACAGCTTCACTGTTAAACTTGAACTAGTGTATTCACACAATAAATTAATCCATCCATCTTACCGCATGTCAACGCACCTTATTACACATTAACCTGTCGGCAAAGGTCCGAGTTGTGAAGGTCTTCCTTCCGAGTCATAGTAGTCATGTTCGAGCCCGGCAGCATGATTATCCCGTCTACAATCACTAATCAACAATTAACTAACTTGGGGTTATGCAGGACAAGGTGGAGCAGCGTTGGCAGTTGCGCTGTTTGTCCTGACGCCGCGTTATGCGCAATATCGACGACACGCAGCGCACTGACAAAGTAAATGCTCACACCTGCGGGCCTAAACCTATGTGATGAACGAAAACAAAGCTTCGGAGGATCGCAAAAAAAAAAGAATGCGGTGATCGCGAGGGCACGCGACTGAGCCCAGGCGCGAAGCTAGCAGGCGGCCACAAGCGCGCTGTGAAGAAACAGCCCCTAAACAGCCCCCGGTAGTCGCGCGCTTTTCGTCAGCCACTGACACGTCGCTGAAGTCTGGTGACGTAAAGCGGTGGGCGGGGCACCTCCTTCGACGCCGCCCTAAGGAGCTCTCTACCCTCTATTCCGCAGAGTTGAAACAGGACTGGAAAGGGAAGTTTTCCGGTCGCAATATCTTCGCTCCTAACAAACCGTTTTGAAAAATTCTTTCGGCTGTCAATTTCTGAGAGGCATTCAATACACTCCCAGCCGTTTTCAAAACCAAGCCCGGGCGGTGGTTCAGGACCCCTTTAAAAGGACAAGATAATCTAGGCGACCACCTTGATATTCTTTCTTGATTTTTTTCCAACAGTGTCAACTCATTTATTTCTCCAAGACGAAGCATTTCTTGGCTAAATGAAGTCCCTTGCATCTTATTTATCTTTATATCTATTCATCATCATCATCATCATCATCATCATCATCAGCCTGTTTAGGTCCACTGCAGGACGAAGGCTTCTCCCAACGATTTCCCATCCACCCTATCCTGATCGAGTTGGTTCCACTTTATGCCCGAAAACTTTTTAATTTCATCGCTCCATCTAACTTTTTGCCTGCCTCTGTTGCGTTTTTCCTCTCTTGGTATCCATTCCGTTGCTCTTACTGTCCATCTGTTATCTTTCCTCCTCATGACATGTTTTGCCCAGGTCCACTTCTTTCTTTTAATTGATATAATAATATCGGCTATTCCTGTCTGTTCTCTGATCCATTCCGCTCGTTTTTTATCTCTTAGCGTTACCCCAAACATTTTAGCGTTGCCCCCAACATCTCTTAGCGTTACCCCCAAACACGATTTTCCACGCGCGCCGACCTTGCTTGCAGAGCAATTTTAAAAACCGTGACGTTCTGGATGTCAACAGTTAGCATTCGCCCCTGTCACCTGTGGAAAGCGCAGCACGTGGCAAAGGAAATCGCCCCGCCGCCTTACTAATACAACGATCAGTACAACGAGGTAAAGGAGAGAGGGAATCACTTTCCTTAAAATGGGCCCTCTATAAATAAGACGGACATTGCGATTACCAGCTGAGTCGCATTCGAGCAATGATGTACGTGTGAGCTGTCACAGGACCACAACTGCACCGAGCCCAACGCGCCGACGATAATTCGGTGAGCAGCTAAACAAACCTTTTCTCATAACAGATAGTAGAAACTGTTAGTTACTAACGCAGTTACATGTTCTCACAGTGTTCCGCACAAACGGAAAACCGATGCGACGCTGGACATAACCGACCGACGGTCTCCGATAGTAGCAACTCATGAGAAACGGAGAAAATTAGATAGATAGATAGATAGATAGATAGATAGATAGATAGATAGATAGATAGATAGATAGATAGATAGATAGATAGATAGATAGATAGATAGATGACGAAATTACCATCACAAGCGCAATAAGGAATATACATTACTCCTTGATTACTCCTTGACGTAAGACGCAAGCTGTACACTACCAGCCTCTATCTATTACCTGCATATATACCCCGTCACCTACGTCTCCGTGCTCTGCTGGTCGCCTTGTTTTCATGGTGTTCCAAATGTTCAGGAGGGAGGATATAAATGTATGACGATAATGAATGACTTATATTGAGGTCACTAACATGATAAGCTCGTCCTTACGTCACTATTACCGACACTGAAATCATGCGTATTTTTCTGAACCTCACATTATGCACTGCCTCGAGGATTGGCCGCACACGGAACGGCCGGCTTAAAGAGCTCTGCTCTTAAAACAAGGAAGGAACACCGTTTGTCCTCGCTTGCAATTTGGATATAGAAGGAAGGAAGGAAGGAAGTAGTAGAGAAGGAAAGGCAGGGAGGTTAGCCAGTGTAGGACAACTGGTATGCTACCCTGCACGAGGGGAAGGGGAAGATTGAAAGGTGAAATGAAAGAGGAAGAGAGAGAGAGAGAGGGTGCACATATAGCACATTGTCAGAGTCGGTGGCACCTGCATGGTATGCGACATCACACATCGCTGTTACAGTCGCTTGTGCAGGTCTGTCGTCTTTAAAAAAATCCACAGCATATCCACGGAGTGAATGATGATGAGTGGGCGAAGCTCCTGATGTTCATCATAGATCGTGCCGAGTTCCGGATTCATTCAGTTAGCGCGCACGCTACGAATCCTTATGGTTCTACTACGCACAAGTGAAATCTCCCACCGGCACTTCATTGCAAATCAAGATCCAGTGCCTACATATATATATATGGGTGGCCGGTGAACGGTTCTCCAGCGGGAGCAGTCGGTATTTTTCAATCAAGAAACTCGCTAGAAGACGCTGCCTGCGTCAAGCTTGTCTATCGCGGGTGAGGGAGCGTTCTCCTTCTTTGCGAGCTGGTAGCGCGTTCATTGAAGAAAGAGCGTTTCCATAGTCAACGCGCGCCTTTCGCTCTCTCTCTCTCACAAGACAGCAGATGGAATAGTGAGAGATGTACCGCGCCGGGAGGCACGCGCCGATCGCGAGCGCGAGCCTCCCGGCGGCGCGAGGTGGCTACATACATACGACGACGACTACTACGAGAGGATGGAACGAGCCACACCCTAAGGAGCTTCGCCCCTAAAACTGCAGCAGCGCTTTTGTCGCCTTTAGAATGTAGATATAAACGTTGCGCAGATATACATGCAACTTAACAATCCCTAAAGGGGTGATCGAAAATGGACCCTGGAGATTCCAAACAAGTACCCTGCCACTAGGCTACGTAGGCTTCTCCCACATGATGCATGGGGCAAATCAACCTAAGGCACGCGAAGTTGTCATGATGGTGCTCGTGTATCCAACACCTTGCTTCTAATGTGCGATAAGCACTATCATAGCAATATATTTATGTTCTGCTACCATTCAGTATGCCTTTTCTCCAACTTAGGTCGAGCCTGTAAGAATACCTCAACGAACGACACTTCGACAAAACAAACATCTCTGCTTGGCACTAACGTGCGTGCCAACATTACGTCGTACCACGAGTTAGCATTCAGTCACCGCAGTTCTCTCGGCGTTCTTGGTTAGCCCACGTTAAGCATACTCATGAGTGGGTACACTGCGCCTTGCACAAGAAGTTTGATCCTACCTGTGACAGATGGCTCAATGCCAAACAATTCATCATGGGCAGTTTCCTCGCTTACTGCTTTGCATGACACCGCCGATTCTCACAACTTGTGTTATCGCAGTACCTTTGTTTATCAATTTATTCATTTACTTATTTATTCATTCATTCATGTGGTAGGCTCAGAAAAGTTGTTTTTTTGGAGATTTCTCCTACGTTAAATATATTTTGTTTCATGTAGGCCATGATTACTAAGGCCTGGAGCTGTTTGTTTTTTTACGGCAGTTGTACCAAAACATATGCCATATCCCACGCGCAGTGAGAATCCAGGAAATGCGAAGCACGCACAAGGAAATGCCCCACCACGGTGGTCTAGCGGTTATGGCACTCGGCTGCTGATCCGAGGGTCGCGGGATCGAATCCCGGCGGCGGCGACTGCATTTCGATGGAGGCGAAATGTTGAGGCCCATGTGCTGTGCGATGTCAGTGCACGTTAAAGAACCCCAGGTGGGGGAAATTTCCGGAGCCCTCCACTACGGCGTCTCTCATAATCAGAGCTGGTTTGGGACGTTAAACACCACATAACCAGAACTAGCAAAGTACCAGGAACGTGAAATGGATCTGCATTGTTCTCTCGCTATACCAGTTTTGGTACATATGAAGTTAACGAAGCGGCCGCAAGAGCACCAAGACTATGGCATGTAAAGCATGCCGCTCATGACCCGCATGTCATGATTTCCATGTTATTGCCACGTGCCACGCATGCGGTTCTTCGCAGCTGCCACCGTCGAGCGACAGTTGTTGCGTCATTTATACAGGTTAGAGCGGACTGCGATTAACTTCCGATGGGCCCATCGTATCAGACAGTGCAGTATCTGATGACAGGTGCGCGCATGTTCGGTGTTGTTTTCTCTCCGCTTAAATAAGTGGCAGCGCGTGAGCTCTGGGTTGTTCTGTGGTGGAGCGGCAGCCGTGCATGGGCAACCGGCTCTAGTTCTGTTTCTTTTTCTCTTTGTGGTTCCTTCGCGACAGGCACAAGTCCACCTCATTAACAATAAAGCTTAGCTGTCGCACCCTCATCTTTTGTGGATTCCCGTGACAGCGACGCCCGTGACATGTTGGTCTGTCATTTACGTTCGTCATGCAGTCGTGTTGTGGCGTAGCACTTTTGGTATACACCCCATTAACGAAACTTGCCGCATGTAAATCATGCCGCTCATGACATGCATGTCACGATTTTCATGCTCTTAGAACGTGTCACCCATGATAGTCATACGTTCTTGTCTGGGCATGCCAGTTTTGGTGTGTATCAAGTTAACGAAACAGCCACACGAGTACCAAGACCGTGGTACGTAAATCATGCCGCTGTTTTCGTTCTTCCTTTTCCAAGCGGCAAGGCAGGTTCATTATCGCGAAACCTGAGGAGCTCACAACCTCAGGACGATTTCGATGGAAGAACATGTACAGTAATACTGTGATGAGACAGATAGGAGGAGATAGGTTCCTTTTGATGTGGCCAAATTATATGAGGCCGTAATAGTTATGCGATGTCGAACGTCTGAGTGCTTCACTGCATGTGTACTTTATTTTTCAGCTTTACCTAAATCTGTAAAAACAACGCAAAGTTGCACGAGTTATCAAGCATGCATTCGAAAGGTACGCATTACACCTTACATGCTCTTTTTTAGAGCATTAAGAAGTTCTGTCATGACCGAGTACGCTGAATATAGCAGCACGTCAAAACTTAACAGAAATGAATTTGGTTTTATATCACGCGATCCCCCGATAACAAAAAAAGCATAGTGAGTTAACCGCCGCGTGTGATCTTTCAAGATGGCAATGCACAAGATGTCTCGCACAAATTTTGCACTCGAATTTAGTTCTATGCTCAGGCGAACAACATTCCTGCTTCTTTGAACTAAGTAGTATACTTAGAGCTCACCCTGGCTGCTTTTCGCAGTGAAAGCGTCGGTGGCCCTTCGTTGACACAAAAAACACGTCGCCATCATCAACACCAATCATCGCAAGTGGTTAGCGAGGTTGAGAGAAGAGAGCCAACGCTTTCAGAAACGTCGGCAGCAACAAGTATCGTCCATAGGCTCTCAATAAGGCAATAATTGTGGTGTAGTGGTTATGGCACTCAACTGCTGATCTGAATATCGCTGGGACCGGCCGCGGCGGCTGCGTTTCGATGGAGGCGAAATGTTGAGGCCCATGTTCTCTGCGATATCAGTACATGCGAAAGAACCCCAGGTCGTCGAAGTTTCCAGAGACCTCCACTACGGTGTCTGTCATAATCAGAGCTTATTTTGGGACGTTCAACGCCACAAATCAATCAAATCAATCAGTTCGAATATCACGGGAATGAATCGCGGCCGCGGCGGCTGCGTTTCGATGGAGGTGGTGGAAATTACCACAGCCCGTCAGAGCGCCCTCTCTCATGATCACATTGTGATTTTGGGACGTTAAACGTTAAAAATCAGTCATAGGTTCATAAGGAACAACTTCATTTTAGCGGTAGTTAGGGAAGCTGCAAGGAGCCGTTAGATTTTTCAAAATTTTCTTGTTGTAATTCACTACCATTTAATTTAAACTTACTAAATGCTCATAAGTTTCGAACAGAAGTCAAGCTGTCTCTGTTAAATTCGTTTAACTTCGATTCTTTCCTCCTGTAGGAGCTATTCGTCTAAATTTTTCTTTGTTCCTTTACTGTTGTAGGTGTTGACAGCCTATACTCTATGCGCTCATTGGTTTGGAACAAGAATCAAAACCGTTTGAGGCCATTTAGCAGATTTATTTCTGATCGCCCGAAAAAACATTTATTGATGACTGTCTTCTGGATATGCGATGCCTAGTATCATTAACCCCTCAAACATGAGGTGTTTTTTTTTTCAGATGCTTTCGAGCGATGTTCCTCTTGTTCTACTTTGGGCTGACAAATTTACAAGTTCCTTGGAACAAAGAGCATGTTGGATGTCCACAAAACATACACCTGCTCCTCAAGGCGGATATAGCCTCCATCTTAGGCATGGAGGGCAAGATAATGTGAGCGTCGAATCGGTTGAAATAAGCAGTCGCTTTTAAGGCTTAATTCACATGCACGGCAGACTCTCTTCATTTGCAAGCCTGGGCGGTGCAGTTAATGCTTCAAATAATGGGGTAGAGTATAGTCATAAGAGTTTGCTCATTTGACGATAATAGTACTGTAAGGTCGCGCTTGCCGTGACACCCCACCCCTTTTGACTGACATGTTTGTCAGTCGGAGAAGTGCACCATCACCCCCGGGCTTGCACATGCGTCGGGCAAGATTGACTCCCCCGCTCCCTCCAGGTGGCTTCCGGGCCGGTTTCGGCAGGGGCGGACCACCCGTGGCAGCTACTGAGAGGGGGATAAAAGGAGCGCCTGAGCAAGCTCGAGGGTCTTTTTGCTGCTACAAGTGCTTGCCGGCTGGACACCGGCTCGATCGTTTGAGGCCACCTCGCGGGCCATACCCTCTGTTGTAAATTTTGTAAAAAGTCCTGTATATAAAGTCCTATTGTTAAACATCCAGTGGCGAAGGCGTCTCTTTTCCGGGGCAACCTCTCGAAGACGGCGGCGGTCTCCATCGCGAAGCTCGGACCCGGTGTTGCTTCGCAACCACGAACCTGTCTGATCCGCAAAAGTGCGGATCACAGAAAATTTACTGGCGCAGTCGACAGGATGGGCGAAACTGGGACAAATTCGTTCCTTTCCTACTGTGGGCATACCGGGAAGTCCCCCACGACACCACGGGCGTGTCGCCTTTCCGCATGCTATACGGCCGCGACCCCGTCGGGCCACTCACCATTCTCAAAACTAGCTGGACAGGAGAGAGACAAATTCCGTCGAGGCTAGCAGATGCACCTGCAGAGTACTTAAAAGAGTTAAAAGCACAGCTCGAACTGGCGGCCGACGCCGCAGGGCTCACAACAAGCAAGCAGCAGGCATCATACGCGTCGCACTACAACAAACACGCGGCGGTGAAAAGCTTTCGCGAGGGCGACAAGGTCCTAGTTTTTGACGACAACCGACCCGGGAAAATGTACTCCAAGTGGTTAGGGCCATTCATCGTTCAGGGAAAGCACCGTGAACACTCGTATTATGTGCAGACAAAAGAGGGCCGCCGGATGCTAGTGCATGCAAACAGGTTGCGTCCATACGCGTGTAGGGTGGCGTCGCTGAGCGTTATCTTTCACGACGACAACGACTTCGGTGAAGTAGAATACGCACCCCGAGCAGCAAGCATTGAGGGCTTCTTTCTTAGCCAAGAAAAGACAGAACATTTGGACGCTCACACAGCCGAACGCGTGCGCGCGGTATTCAGGGCCCACCAGGCATTGTTTGTAGGCGAACCAGGAATAGCCCATGTCGGGGAGAATAGCATAAAGATCACCGACGGGGCCAAGTTCAAGTGCGGTCGTCCTTACCGGATCCCAGAGGCACTCAAAAATGAAGTTAGCCGACAGATAGGCGAGCTACTAGAACTGGGCCTCATATACCGATGCGAGAGCCCTTACGCGCACCCGATTGTTTGCGTCCCCAAGAAGGATGGGTCGGTGCGTCTATGCATAGATTACCGTGCACTAAATGCGGTATCGGAAACCGATGCCTTCCCGATGGCGAGCCCGCAGGAGCTGATCATGCGCGTGCGATCCGCATGTTACATTTCCCTCGTTGACCTTAGGCAGGGCTACTGGGAGGTGCCGCTCGCCCAGGATTCGCAGCTAGCCACGGCGTTCGTCTCCCACCTGGGCAAGTTTGCGTGGCGAGTGATGCCTTTTGGTTTGAAAAATGCGGCAGCTACTTTCCAGAGGATTATGAACCAGGTACTGGCAGGTCGGGAGAGTTTCGCGTGCGCGTACCTCGATGACATCGCCGTCTTTAGTCAGACACCTGAGAAGCATGTTGAGCACCTGCATGAGATATTCTCCACGCTTGAAGGAGCGAACCTGCGAGCTAACTTGGACAAGTGTCAGGTCGCAATGCCGTCGATACGCTACCTAGGACACGTGGTGGGATCCGGTAGGCATGGCCCAGATCCCGAGAAAATCGAGGCCATTAAGGGACTCAAAGCTCCCATCACAAAGAAAGAGCTTCGGAGCGCGCTAGGCCTCTGCGGATACTACCGCAGCTTACGCTTACTTATGCTGAGGTAGTCCGGCCGCTGACGCAGCTCACTAGCAAGAAGGTACCCGCTAAAATACCTTGGTCTGAAGAAGCCGACGAGGCTTTCAGATCCCTGAAGCGGGCCTTGTGCGAAGCCACGTCTCTCGCTACGCCAAACCTCCAAAAGCCCTACGGGCTCTGCACCGATGCATCCACCATAGCCGCAGGTGCTTGCTTGGCGCAAATCCAAGATGATGGCTCCGAGGTGCCAATCGCTTTCGCTAGTCATCGGTTCACACCGACGCAGATGCGGTGGGCTACGATTGAGCGTGAAGCACTTGCGGTGATTTGGGCCTTAAAGAAATTCGAAGTATGGGTTTTTGGGGCTAAGGTAACCGTCATCACCGACCACAACCCGCTCTCGTACCTCACGTGCAGCATGCCCCAGGGCGCAAAGCTCACGCGTTGGGCCTTGGCGCTTCAGCGCTACGACGTCATAATCCAGCATCGCAAGGGCAGCGTTCACACCAACGCTGACGCGCTGTCCCGATTGCCTAACCAGTGTTGGGGTGAGGGGCCAGCCCAGGCACCATTGGAGACCTAGGGTCTTGTGGTGGAGAGGGTTCTCTGCCCTTTCGTGCAGATGGTGTGTTGCGAAGCGAACAAACTGTGTGGACATATGTGCTGTTTCACGGCAATTTGAGAGCACTCTTGTGATGTGTATATTTCTTTTGTGATGTGGCGTTTGGCGTTAACCATTTTATTGTTTCATTCGTTGCATCTTTCTCTTGATGAACGAATCTTGGGGGGGAGGTGTAAGGTCGCGCTTGCCGTTACACCCCACCCCTTTTGACTGGCATGTTTGTCAGTCGTAAAAGTGCACCATCACCCCGGGGCTTGCACATGCGTCGGGCAAGATTGACTGCCCCGCTCCCTCCAGGTGGCTGCCGGACCGGTTTCGGCAGGGGCGAACCACCCGTGGCAGCTACTGAGAGGGGGATAAAAGGAGTGCCTGAGCAAGCTCGAGGGTATTTTTGCTGCTACAAGTGCTCGCCGGCTGGACACAGGCTCGATCGTTTGAGGCCACCTCCCGGGCCATACCCTCTGTTGTAAATTTTGTACAAAGTCCTGTATATAAAGTCCTATTGTTAAACGTCCAGTGGCGAAGGCGTCTCTTTTCCGGGGCAACCTCTCGAAGACGGCGGCGGTCTCCATCGCGAAGCTCGGGCCCGGCGTTGCTTCGCCACCACGAACCTGTCTGATCCGCAAAAGTGCGGATAACAGAAAATTTACTAGTACTGTAACAGTACCCCCGATTCATGCGCTAGCTTTTATTTTTAGTCGTACTGAGTTCCACCGATTTGATTTGTTACCAGTGCAATCAATACTACACGCGAGTCACTGAGTGGACGGACTTGAAAGTTAGGGAACGTTCTAGATTATTAAATAAGAATGCATGCAAAATGTGTACACTGAAAAACAATGTGAAACTCACTTAAGTGCTACAGTTAGAGTTTGCACCACTCTTAACGGATTCATAAAGAGACAAAAGGGATAAAACTGCTGATAGCATTTTCGGTCAACAGCCACCACGCTAGCCCGAAAGTCAGCGCATTGTGTTATTGTCTTGATTGAAGATTGGATTCCTCCAGAAATTGCGCTATCTGGATAAATTTCTCCAGACCGACACCGTACTGTCACGGCAAAACCAGGTGACAGTACCGTGTTTTTGAGCAGAGGACAGAGCGATGACCTCTTAATTTGTGACGTCAAACATACTTTACTGCGACGGCATTCGCTGCGGGAGATTTTCGTTCTTATACAAAGTGGAGTCCATTCAGGCTAATCGCGAAGGTGAAGTTAGTTACTCTCGACGAAGTTAAGATACTGTATGTGTAGGGAAGTCGGAATCAGTGGCGGAAGCAGATAGTAAGAACGCAATTACATTTGGTGAAGTGTGGACGAAGACGCGGTGGACTTCATACGGTGAATATTGCGTCTTAAGTAATCACGTAGCCCTGCTGTCCGGAGAGAGACAGACAGACGGACAATGAACTACTTTGTGGTACCATTCAGTTGCCATTGTGTGCTGTCGACGATCCTGGTTAGCCCATGTTAACCATACTCATGAGTGGATGTATACGCTTTGCACAAAAACCTCGATTCTCCTCCTAACAGTAGGACTCAATGCAAGCAAGTCGTCATGAGAAATTTTCGCGTTTGCTGGTTCGCATAACACTGATGCCCACAATGTGTGTAATCTTCAGTTTTTTTTTTCATGTGAGGACATCAAACAGCACACGCACACTCTAGCACTGCGTATCAGTGACTGACAGAATTTTCTGCAATGAATGGGTCTAAGCTTACGCAGACCTGTGTTATCGAGAGATGCATTGCACCTCAACCACTGCACATGACGGATGAAAGGAGCATCCAACAATTTGTATTCCTAAGCGCGAACTGTATTACATTGTAAGAGAGGAGACGGCCTTTATAGGCGTCCTATGCTTTATAGTTAGGATATGAATGGGCAGGTAAATTGCGTACGAAGAGCGCATGCGATTGTATCCTTTCTTATTAGCCCTTTGCTCACTATTACTATAGTTGACCTATTTACGTTGGACAACTGTGTCGTGATATCTTCGTCTTTTCCAGCCACCAACGAAAGCAGGATTCCGTGTGACAAGGTACGCCATAATAAACAGGTTTCACGTCGCCTTCCACAATACAGGGCCGTGGAGGTTGTTATTCATCATCTAGAAGCGGGTAAACACATCCTAATGTTCGCAAAATACGAGATAGACAGAAAGAGAGACAGAAAATGAACTTTAATGAATCCTGAGGAGCTACGTAAGGACTCCCTAGCGGGAGGCCGTTGTAACCGCTGGCCGCATCCACGTGGAGGAAAGAACGCCATGACGCTCCGCCATTTCGTGGACCCTCTGGATAGCCTGGGCTTGCTTTCGGAGCACCGTGCTTGTGATGGCCTCCTCCCATTCAGCTTCGCTGGAGAGAACGTCGTTTGGCGATGCGGAACATCGCCAGAGCATGTGAGCCATAGAACAAAAAGTTTCACTGCAGTCGGGACAGCCAGGGTCCACGTCCGAGTATAACTTACTGAGGAAGCCCCGGGACGGGAAAGAACCCGTCTGCAACATTCGAAGAGTAACTGATTGACCTCTGCTGAGCTTCGGATGAGGAAGAGGGTAGACTCTCCGGCCAAGTTGGTAATCTTTAGTAATTTCATTGAATGTGAGAAGTGGGTCGTTCTGCTGAGCCTCTTCCTGCCCTTCCGGAGCCGCCAGACCGCCGCGGCGCGTGAGTTCTCGCGCCCGGTCGTGAGCCAGCTCATTGAGGTTTGGGAAGCCCTCAAGAAAGTTCGTCGCCATGTGTGCGGGGAACCACGTAATATAATGAGAACCGGGGCAAGCCCTCTTCTCTAGAATGGAGGCCGCCTCTCGAACGAGGTTACCCGTTTCGAATGCCCTAATTGCGTCTCGCGAATCTGTGTAAACGTAGAAACGCTCTGGGTCTCACAGGGCCAGCGCAACCGCGATTTGCTCGGCTACACCATAGGTGGCCACCCTTACCGAGGCTGAGCGAAGCACTCGCCGCCCGTCTACCACCGACAACGCGAATGTTCAACTGTTCCCGTACTGCGCCGCATCTACGAAGACCGCGGAGTCTATGTCATCCCTAACTCTCAAGACGGCGCGTGCACGGGCTTTACGTCTACCCTCGGTATGCTGTGGATGTACCTTTCGCGGGAAGGGCCCCACCATGTAGGTTGCCCTCGTTTCCCGTGTCAGTGGTATCCTCCGTTCCTCCATTATCCTAGGAGCCATGCCGACTTCGTCCAGGATCCGCCTGCCCGCTTGGGTCGACGACAGCCTAACCACCTGGGCAGTGACCTGCGCCTCTACACTCTAAAAACAAAGGGAGTGCTGGGCACTCACTTTGGGGGAGTACTTTCCTGTCCCAAATTTAACTCCTTTTTTCAGAGTAGATCAACCCCATTGCAGGGTACCGGTACTCTCGCCAAAAGAGGGTAGTAGGACGCCTCCGAAGGGGATTCGAAGACGCGTTTGAAGAGAGCTCTACTACCCCACCAAGCGGAGTGCTAGTACTCCCAGAGGGAGCAGCAGACACAAAAACAAGAAAAAAAAAACCAATGCGTTTTTCGATCATGCTGCAATTAGCAGCCATTTAATTACATCACACTGAACATAGAACATACAGGCTAACATGACACGAATGCACATACACGCCAATAACACAACCACAGCAAAGCACAAAACCCACAACACACTCGCGATACACCGTCTTACACTGAAGTCGCCTATATATAAGCGCTATACTTGACCTGCTATGTAGCGCCAGTGGTAAGGTACTGTTCTGCGTAACTAAACAAAAAGTATGCACAGAACAGGTGTATATTTAGCGCTGGCTCATACGTAGCCGCTCGCCACACAGATCTGTTAATCTAAACGCGCGGAACATATACAATGTCTTTTAGATTAAGGCATTCCTATCATGAGCTGGCATTCCATTTTACGGGCAAACACGAGTTCGCAGTGCTGGTTCGCGATGTAAAATGCACCTGAGGAAGCGAATACGAACATAATAGCGGCCGAATTTCATCAACGCCAGCGAAGAAAAGCACCCGGGTGCTCCGCTACCACCCGCTTCATTCCGAGGGCGTTCCCTTACGAGTCCGTCGAGCACCTCTGTACGGCGAACAACCGCTGGCGATCACAAAATGTGCACTCCTCGTTGTTCGTTATTCTGCACACAGATGAAATATAGTCTCTGCCATCAGAAGTGTTTAGGGTATTATGCTGTACTTACTAGACTTGCGAACGGGACGGATCGCTGTCACGGTATTTTCACCGTCGACGCGTTCATGGCCGTCATACGGCTCGATGCCGAAGTCGTAGCGAAGCCTTTTTCTTTACATGTATGAGTTATATCAAGTGAGTCTTCGGAGACCAGCCATCGACGATCACAACAGCTTACTGTGTCGCTCAAAGTGTATTCCTCTTCGTTTCGCACACGTAAGCGAAGAATCCGAGGCGTGTAGGCTGGCGGGTTTCACTAGCATGGGTACGGCCGTTCGATCGGGGAAAAACACAGGAGAGGCAGCTCGCTATGACTCCCGTCGGTTGAGGCTCGCAGTCGAGGAAGGCACCGTTCATTAAATGTACACTGCACGCGTTTGTACGCGAAAGCTTGTACATGGAAGTCGTAGGAAGGCCGCTGCTATAGTTCTATCGAAAAACACTTAAAAAGCGGCTGTTGTCTTCTTCAATCGTCCGCTCCCACCCCTGCCGCCATGTTTGCGGCTGCGAATGCGAGCATCACAAGGGTGTGGCTGGAGTGAAATTGCATTTTACTCTCTCATGCCGCAAGAGGTATGGACATTTCACTCCGTCCGACGTTTTGCTAGAGTTGAACGATGCCCTCAAGAGTAGCTGGGTCGTTTCACTCCTGCGAAACCGGCTGCAGTTTTTAGAGTGTATGATCTCGTCTATGGTATTGTGCATCCCGAGTTGGTCTAGCCTGTCTGAGCTCGTGGTAATCGGCAAGCCTAGCACTCTCTTGACGCTCTTGCGCATGACTGTGTTTAACTTGTTCTTTTCTGTTTTCGTCCATACGAGAGCTGACGCAACATAGTTTATATGACTCAGTAGAAATGCGTGGTACATCAGAAGAAGGTTGTCCTCACCTAACCCCTTCTTTCGGTTGGATTCACTAGCGATTAATCTTAACATGTTCTCAGTCTTGGCTGTAACGTGGGTAATTGTTCTGGCATTACATCCCCTAGCGTCTATAAGCAGGCCCAGAATCTTGACGGAGTCAACTCTGGCAATTTTCTACCCATTATGCGCGTATAATTCCAAGGGTAGCTGGCTTAGGGGCGTCAGATACCTAACTGCTTGCCTAGCCGGTCGGTAAAGTAACGGTTCCGATTTACTCGGAGACAGCTTACCAGTGTCCGCGAGGTGGGCCTCCGTCTCATCCAAGGCCGCCTGTAGAGCTTGCTCTAATTCTGCTAGGGAGCCACTTGGGCACCAAATGGTGATGTCATCGGCGTAAAGTGCGTGGCATATGCCTCGAAGGCCGCCCAGCCTGTCTGAAAGGCCTTTCATGACTATATTGAACAGCAGGGGTGAGATGACTGAACCCTGGGGGTACCCCGAGCGCCTAACTCGTACACATTTGACCGAATTTGCCCCACCTGAATTGTAGCTGTTCTATTCATGAGAAAGAACCTGACAAAGGCCTGGAATTTGACTCCTAGGCCCATCCCCGCCATGGCCTGCAGTATGTACCGATGCAACACTGTGTCAAATGTCTTAGCTAGATCCAGGGCGAGAATACCTCTCACGTCCCTAGCGCCGTTATCAAAATTTCCTTTTTCAGCATCAGCATAACGTCCTGCTTCGATAGGCCGGGTCGGAAATATACCATATTATCTGGGAAGAGGTCCTTACGCTCTATGTACCCGGACACCCTGTTTAAAATCGCTTGCTCCGCTACCTTGCCTATGCACAAAGTTAACGATATCGGTCTCATGTTATCGATATCTAAGGGTTTTCCAGATTTTGGAATGAGTAATACCGTGGCCGCCTTGCAATCGTCGGGCACCTGTCCTGCATCCCATACCTCGTTAACCTCCTTAGTAATTCCACTGCCTTATCGTCCAGGTTCCGTAATAGCCTGTCAGAAACCTTATCGGGACCCGGAGCTGATCTGCTATTTAAATTGTGGAGCACCGCCCTGATCTCCGATCCTGTGAAGGGCGCGTCCAAATCCTGTACTGTCGCGCACTCGATCAGCGGATAATCTTCTTCGTAAGTTGGTCCAATGGGAAGGTATCTATCCGCGATTGCATTCAATAGCGACTGTTCAGTACTTTCCTGCTGTTTGTGCCTGTGTATACTTTTGCTAAGTGATTGCCTTTGGTTCCCCTTAGTTTGCACGTCATCCTGGAGGTGCCTGAGGAAGTTCCACTTCCCCCCTGAGCGCATGGACCCGTCTACTGCCGCGTAGACCTCGTCCCATTGGAGCCTATTGAGCTCCACGCAGTATCTTTCGATCTCCCTGTTGAGCTCCGCGACCTTTTTTCCTCAGCCTACGGTTTAGTCATTGTGTTTTCCATCATTTAAGAATCGAGGATTTGGCCTCTAACAGATGCGCTAGGTGCGGGTCCATTCTGGATACGTCCGCGCCAGTTTCTACTACGTTAGTTGCCCTCTCTACGTCTGCCATGAGTGAATCTATTGCTTCGTAAACGAGGAAAATATGCTTGTTCGCTCCTTCCTAAGTTTTCTAAACTCGTTCCAGTCCCTGACTCGAAATACCTTGGCTGGTCGGGCATCTACCCTTAATGCTACTGACATTATAAAATGGCCACTGCCCAGGTTCTCCTGCTGATTTGACCAAATGACGTTCCCAACGTTTCTGACAAATGCCAAATCAGACGTTGTGTCTCGCGCCACCGACGTGCCCAGCCTAGTGGGCAAACCAGGGTCTGTGATTACCGTAAACGCGAGATCATCCAGTATCCTCGACAGAGTCCTCCTTTTACCGTCTGTCTGGCGTAGCCCCATGCACTGTGGGGGGCGTTAAAATCCCCGGCAACTATCAAGGGAGAGTGCCTGGCTATTGAAAGCGCCTGCCTAAGCAGGGACTTAAACGTCTGTCTCTGGTCCGACGGAGGGCTATAGACATCAAGCACAAAGACGCTCTGCCTACGCCACCCGTTCGGTATACCCTCCACGAGAAGGGCCTCCACCTTACCCCGTCCAGATTGAATTTGGTGCTCATTAAAGGCTAAATTATTCCTGATCATTGTGGCTAGTCCTCTGCCTCCCTCGTTCCTGACCGACACAGTCTTGAAGCCAGGCAGGGTAGGTTCGTCACACAGTGTCTCCTTAATAACAAAATCTGCGTCTTTTCCACCTGAGCCGCCAAAAATTGACGTAGCGGAGTCTTGCGGTTTTGAAAACTAGCGCAGTTCCACTGCCAGATTACAAGCTCTTTGTGATCGCCCGCCAGGATGCTACATTACCATGTTTTGCTCCGCGCCCGGAGCTCCCTCTGAGTAATTTGGTGTCTTGCTCTGCCCTCGCAACTTGGCTTTGGCCAGAATCGCCGCTTTTTCCTCCAGTACCGTCACTCTTTGTACCAAGAGCTTTATGCTTTCCTCATTTTCTCTGCGGATCCTCAGCAGTTCCTCCATCTTTCTTTGCTGAGCGTCTCCGTCAGACGCTTCCGATTCGCACTCCTCCTCAGGTAGGGGGGCCTTACACTTTGCTTTACGGAGTCCTACGCGGGGCGCTTGTTCGATTACTTCTGGCGTCTCGCTTCTCATCTCTATTTGACCGACCTTAGCGCTCGCTTTGTCGGCTTTGAGTCGGCGTACCTCCTGTCTAAGCTCCTTAACTTCTTTAACTAATGTGTCTACGCGCGTCCTACTACCATGCTCTGGCGAAGCCGACCGCGTTACCTCCTTGGGTCTCTGCTGCTCCTTCTTTTCTTTGGCACGATCCGCCCAGGTAGGCACCTCCTGTATCCTCACGCTGGACACCGACTGCCCTCTGGATCGAGAGCGGTTCCTGGTTGCGCCGCGCTTCAGCGCAGTTGGCGTGCGAGAGCGGCTTCTCTCGGTGCTGAACTCCCGCGCAGCTGGCGTACGCGAACGGCTCCTGTCGCGCGCCGTGCTGACGTCGGGCGTGTCACGAGACTGTTGGACCACCCGCAGCTGCTCGGCGCGTCGGCACCGTTGTCGTCGTCGTCTTCTGACGATATAGCGTACTTGAAATTTGGCCCTGCATTCCTTGGCTGCCGTAGGGTGCGGCCACCGCACAAGGTGCATTTCGGATCGCACTGGTGATCTTCAGCCGGCGATCGTATGCCGCAGCTGTGGCACCACTTCCTTCCAGGGTTGGGACACACGTCAGCCCGGTGTCCGAGTCCTCCACATGAGTTAGAAACTTCCGTGTGGCGTCGGTAGAGTGTCCAGCGAAATAAGGTCGCCCCGCAAGCCACGTAGTTGGGTACCTTCATGCTCTCGAAAAGCACCACCACCGCTGTAGTGTTTTTGATCCTCCTGGCCTCTAATGCGCCTGGGTTCCGATGATTTAGAATTCTCGCTCTAAGTTGAGCCTCCCTGAGTTCCACGTCGACTCCTCATATGACTCCTTTGCACGTATTTCCCGGTGGGGCCAGGTACGCAGCACCCCAAACGTGCCTTCGCCGAGCCGGATTTGTTGCACTCTGGCGTAAGCGTCCGCATTTTTATCATGCGGGGTACACACAACAAAGATGTTCTGGACTCCATTTGGAAACATCGTGTCCTCTTCGATTTCGGCCGGAGCCAAGGCCGCCGCCATGGCCAAAGCTTGCTCAAAACGTATTTTACTTATCTTGTTGACATTCAGGCCGTCCCTCGGTCTGACTATGATGCGAAAAGTGTCCCTCGGCAGTCGAGGGAGCCTAGAAGCAGCGGTGACGCGTCGTATCGCATCGCGCGGTGCGGCGGTGCAGCCACCGTCCCTCCGTCTTCCACTTGTATTTTCACTGTCTTAGGCCAAAGAATACTCGCCCTTGCGCCTGCCGTGCCGGCGACCGTACGCCACTTTCCATCCCGAGTCGCATGCCTCTTCTTGAGAAATGTCTTCTCCTTCCACAACGTCCATTCTGGGTTCCAAGCCCCACAAGTGCGGGAGTAGGCCTAAGCCTACCCGCCGTGGTTCAGACACTCACAAACGGCGAAAAGTCCTTCCACCGACGAAAATGCGGTACCGGCCGAGTCCTCGTGACGTGCCGCGTCGATTAAGGCATAAGGCAACCGGTTCCACAAGGAGAACCACTCGAAAACCCTGCTGAAATCCAGAGCCGATGTCAACACATCCGCATCAGGCGGCTTCTTCTTCCTCCAAAATACGAGATAGAGACGCAGATTTTATGTGTAGAACAAGCAAACGTGAACCATGAAACTGTCGCGCTGCTAAGCTAAGGTATGGAGGCCTTAATACCCGCTACTTCGGTGGCGCTTTAATCAAGGGCAACTACTAAAACCTCTGTGAACATATGTTAGGTACATATCAAAGCAGACCCAGATGGTCAAAATTTAGGTGGAGTTCCAACACCGCGGCGTCTTTTTTGTTTTTTTTCGTATGGCGTATTTCCTCAAATAACATATCAAGCAGTCTTCCCGTCTTTTGTCCCTGTTCATCTGTGCGGACGTCCGTCCTCGCGCGGGTCATCGATGTGCACTTTAGAACAGACCTAGAACATGCCGCCATCCAGGGGAGCCGAGGTAAAGCTTCACTTTGCATCTCATGGATGGCGGCGTGGTTCCAGGCAAAGGACGCCTCGGTGCGCATGTGCTGCGCCGGATGAATGCGGAGGGGAAGAGGAAAGGAATCGGGAGAAGACTACAAGCCGCGCTCGTACCGCTTCGAACAAGTGCGCTGATAGCACTGGAGTAGAGCACCGGACACATTACGTCGCCGAGGCACGAAGAAAAAATTCAGTTCAATTTTTTCTTCGTGTTTTTCTTACTTCTGTCCAGTACGTTTAACTTCGTCATTCCGATAAGGAAATGACATGGTGACGCCGAGGTGAACCCCGGACTAAGAACTCTCATGTTAGTTTTTTAAAAGCGCTGCCACGGCAACTTCCAGGAGAGAAGTGTGCTTAATGTTGTTGTGTTTTCTGGGGTTTTGCGTCCCAAAACCAAGTGTGATTATGAGAGACGCCATAGTGGACGGCTCCGGAAATTTCAACCACCAGGGGTTCTTTAACATGCACTAACATCGCACAGTACACGGGCCTCAACATTTCACCTCCATCGAAATGCAGCCGCCGCGGCCGGTATTCGATCCCGCGACCCTCGGATCAGCAGCCGAGTACCGTAGCCACTAGACCACCGTTTCGGGGAGAAGTGTGCTTAATATAGAAGACGATGGCGTAGCACGGCGACATTATCATT
Source organism: Hyalomma asiaticum (assembly GCA_013339685.2). Lineage (NCBI taxonomy): Eukaryota > Metazoa > Arthropoda > Arachnida > Ixodida > Ixodidae > Hyalomma > Hyalomma asiaticum. The sequence continues at coordinate 41,395,668 of CM023488.1, read as the reverse complement.
CCGATTGTAGTTCCAAATAAATAGCAAGATTGATGTCATCGAAGGCGAAAAGTATGCCAAGTGGTATGAAAGGCATCCACTGCCGGCGCGGGGCCTTCCTCCGCTCTGCAAAAATTATGGCTAGGGCGATGCAGGAGTTGAATTCTGAAGAACTGGAGCGGACTTGTCAAGTTTAGAGAGGTGAGGAGGGAATTTCGATGATTGCAAATGGGATGAAGACGAGGAAGATTTGGAGACGAGGCGGCTGAAAAACTTGAATGAATGCTTAATATAAGATGTGAGAATTCGAAGTACTGCATCTTCGTGTGGAGCTTCGAATAATAACATATAAAGCCAAGAGAAAGCCAGCATAAACTACGAGAAACAAAGTTAAGAAAATGAAGCGCCAAGACAAGCTGGAATCCTCTTGAAATCCGTTTTTACAGGAAGTCTTTAAAGACCACCTGAGCCAACTCAAATGAGAAGCACGCAAGAGGCCTGCCTCGCTGCTTTATGAAACGATGGTGACATCAGTTGTAAAAAGCATCAAGTCGTTCCAAGAAAAACTTCCTTTATGAGGTTCACGTGATGCTAGTGAAACATTCTCGAACTTTGGGAAGCTTGTTGACTCGAATATCCGCTCGTACATAAGGTGTTCCAGTTAATTTACGCCAGTGCTCTAAAAAAACCACGTGCACGTGACAGGGGCACCATTATGCTAGCATTCCTTACTGTCGTCTTGACAATTCATGCGTTGTTTTATATGAGTTCAGGTAATTATTAGAAATAATTAAGCACCATTTCATCTCTTGTGCCTAATGGCAAATCTTCAGTGGGAAACAGATTGTTACGCTAACGACGACACAATTTGACTGCAGACTATGAACAAGCTATATTTACAATATCCATTGCAGCACTGATCAGTTCTGTTCACAGTCCGAGCCAAGTCCGTTCTTGGATGATGGTGCCAAGGCGCATCGTGCAAGCCGTGACGTAGCCGGTCCGTGACGTAGGCGAAGCAGCTGGGGCAATAAGGGCGAGTTCGGAGGTCACGGGAGTCACCACGTAAAGCACTTGGTAAGGGCCTGTGTACCGCGATAACAGGCTTTCCGACAGGCTGACGTGACCGTTGGAAACCACAGAAGTACGAACGAGACAGGCGAAGGGCGCACATTTCGGTTTCCCCGCTCTTACAAACACTGTTGGCACTCTTGAGAGGTCAGAAGGCGATCACCGGCTATGTCTCTTGCGAGGGCTGCTCGGCCGTAGGCCTCAAGCGCATAGTGGCTGTTTGAAGCCGCGACAGCAGGAATGACCGTACCGAGAAGTCCTGGTTTTCAGCCTAACATGAAGAAAAATGGAGAATAGACAGCAACGTCCAGGCTCAATTGCAAGAACACATAACTTACGGCAGGGCAAGGTCACACAGTCAGGGTGGTCTGAAGAGATATACTAGGCAAGCATATCTGTCTTAGTGAAATTCTGACGCTCCCAGACCCCATTTGTTTGAGGATGGTGCGACGTGGATAGCTTGTGCCTAGTTGCAAAGGGCTGCAGGATGCCTGCAATAACCTTTGAGAAAAGTGTCAGCCATGATCCTTGAGCAGCTGCCGTGGAGCTCCGTGTAATAAAATTACATAGCGTAGAAGAAAATTGGCGATATCCCAGCACAGCTTGTTCGAAGCTTCTAGTAACAGCGCAGCTCGTGGCGTAATCTGTGACCATTGTGCTATATCTGTTCCCAGAGGTATACAAAGGTAAAGCGCCACGTGATCCCAAGAAAACGCGAAAGAGTGGCTCCGTAGAAATGTCTAGTGGCTGAAGGTACCTAGTTGGCAGCGTCGTGGGCGTCTTGTGGCGCTGGTATATCTTAGAAGCTGCTACGTATCAAATAACGTAGCGAGCAAGTCCAGGCCAAAAGAAGCGCCAGCGGATCCAGTCTAGGTGCGTGAAACACCGAAGCATCATGGAGAACAGCTGTGTGAAGGTTTTTGGCGATCATGAGGGGTATGGGGATCGCGAGGAGTGCAAATCGGTTGTCTGGGCGAACGTGGTGGTGGTACAGTATACCATTCTAAAGAACAAATAAGCGAAGGGAAATATCGGATGGTGACGATTCCAGGCGATATATTGAATCACTGCATTCTCCCAGTACTAACGTACGCTGCAGAAACATGGAGGATAACGAAAATACTAGAGATGAAACTAAGGAGCGCACAAAGTGCAATCGAAAGAAAAATGATAGGGGTAATGCTAAGAGATAAAAAACGAGCAGAATATATCAGAGAACAAACAGGAGTAGCCGATATTATTATATTGCAACGAGCAGAGATATAAGGCTAAATGGGAAGGCCGTTTTAATAACAGAAATGATATCGCCGGCACAGGCCCGATCACAGACCGAGAGGCTAACCCACTACGTCGTGTTCTTCGTCTCACTAGCGATCGTTGTCTTCCTCTCTTAGCACCGTGACATTACCCCCGGCGGCAAAAGCGCCGACCCGGCGCCTGCTAGACCGGAATCACGTGGTATGGCTTCAGGCGACCCACGTGGACGACATCGCATGACGTCGATGATGGTGAAACATCCGCTGGAGCAATTTCGTAAGTCACATCAGTGACTTGACGGACGATGCGGTAGGGGCCGGAGTAGCGGGAAAGCAGTTTTTCAGAGAGGCCGACACGCCGTGAAGGAGTCCAAAGAAGGACGAGGTCACCCACGGAGAACCGGAGCTCACGATGACGGTTGTCGTACAGATGCTTTTGTCTGGCCTGCGACGCAGATAGCCGACGATGGGCGATCTCGCGTGCCTTGGCAGCCGTAGCGATAGTGTCGCGAGCATATTCAGAGGTGGAATCTACCTCAGTTGGCAGGAGCGTGTCAAACGGCAAGGTCGGCTCCCGTCCATACACGAGATAGAACGGGGAGTATAAAGCGGTGTCGTGGCGTGACGAGTTATAGGCGAACGTCACAAATGGAAGGGCGACGTTCCAGTGTCGATGATCTGACGAAACATACATAGACAGCATATCGGTAAGTGTTCGGTTCAGGCGTTCCGTGAGGCCGTTCGTTTGAGGGTGATAAGCCGTCGTTAATTTGTGTTTCGTGGCACAAGAGCGAAGGAGATCTTCAACAACCTTAGACAAAAAGTAACGGCCTCTCTGTAAGAAGCTGCCGAGGAGCTCCTTGGTGCAAAATGACGTCTTGCAGGAGGAAGTCCGCGACGTCGGTAGCGCAACTGGTCTGAATGGCCCGAGTGATGGCGAAGCGGGTTGAATAATCCGTCGCAACGGCAATCCACTTATTTCCTGATCGTAAAGTAGGAAAAGGGCCCAACAGATCCAGGCCAACATGGTAAAACGGTTCAGGTGGTATGTCGATCGGCTGGAGAAGTCCGGCCGGAAGGAGTGCTGGCCTTTTACGACGTTGGCATGGTTCGCAGGCATTGACATAACGTCGCACGGAACGATAGAGCCCAGGCCAGAAAAATCGTCGCCGGACACGGTCGTGAGTCCGGGAAATACCAAGGTGTCCCGCAGTAGGTACATCATGAAGCTGTTCGAGTACAGTCGCCTGCAGATGAGAGGGAACAACTACCAGTAGCTCTGGCCCGTCGGGGCGCATATTTCGGCGGTATAAAATGTTATCCAGGATGAGAAACATGCGAAGGGAAGGGTCAGAAGGGTCAGAGCGTAGGCGGCGGATGACGTCATGCAATGATGCATCACGTTCTTGTTCTTGACCGAAGTTCAGAAAAACATCTAGCGTGAAGATCCCAGAAGCTGCATTATGGGAGTCCGAAGTGTCGATGGGGTGGCGAGACAAGCAGTCGGCGTCCTGATGCAGCCTACCGGACTTGTACACCACTGTGTAGTCGAATTCTTGGAGACGTAAGGCCCAACGACCCAGACGACCCGTTGGATCTTTAAGGGTCGAAAGCCAGCAAAGAGCATGGTGGTCTGTGGTAACAGTGAAAGGCCGGCCATAGAGGTATGGCCGGAATTTGGTCACTGCCCACACAAGTGCAAGGCACTCACGCTCTGTAATGGTGTAATTGCGTTGTGCGTGTGAAAGCAGGCGGCTGGCGTACGCGATAACCCTGTCATGGCCGCGTTGACACTGGGCTAGAACAGCGCCAATTCCATGCCCACTAGCATCTGTGCGGACCTCTGTTGGTGCAGATGGGTCGTAATGAGCAAGAATTGGGGGGCTAGTGAGCGCGGTGACAAGGCGTGCGAAGGCGTCGGCTTGGTCAGGACCCCAAGAAAAGGGTACGCCTTTCTTTAGAAGATCAGTCAGAGGCCAAGCAATGTATGCGAAATTTCTGACAAAGCGACGGAAGTAAGAGCACAGGCCCACAAAACTACGGACGTCTTTGACACAGGTCAGCGTAGGGAAGTCGAGGACTGCACGAACTTTAGTAGGGTCAGGGCGCACGCCAGACGCGTCGACGAGGTGACCGAGAATAGTAATTTCGCGGCGACCAAAGTGACACTTCGAAGAATTCAGCTGTAGTCCAGCAGCACGGAACACCGAAAGAACAGACGAAAGGCGCTCAAGGTGCGTGTCGAAGGTTGGAGAGAACACGATCACGTCGTCGAGATAACAAAGACAGATGGACCACTTAAAGCTGTGCAGGAGCGTGTCCATCATACGTTCGAAGGTGGCTGGGGCATTGCACAGGCCGAACGGCATGACTCTGAACTGATATAGGCCATCTGGCGTTACAAACGCGGTCTTCTCACGGTCTCTGTCGTCGGCGGCAATCTGCCAGTAACCAGAACGAAGGTCTATTGACGAAAAATAAGTCGCACCGTGTAGGCAATCTAACGCGTCATCTATGCGTGGGAGTGGATAGACGTCTTTCTTGGTTATTTTGTTGAGATGCCGATAGTCCACACAGAACCTCGAGGTGTTATCCTTCTTTTTGACCAAAACAACAGGAGAAGCCCACGGGCTCGAGGACGGCTCTACGATGCCCTTGGTAAGCATCTTGTCGACTTCCTGCTGTATCACTCGGCGTTCGGTATGTGATACGCGATAGGGCCTTCTATGAATAGGCGCTGCATCGCCCGTATGTATCCGATGCTGCACAAGGGATGTTTGTCCCAAAGGTCGACCTTCAAAGTAAAAAATGTCGGCATAGCGGCTGAGCAGATCACAGAGGTCATCCACCTGGGAGGGCGACAGGTCGCGGGCTATCATCTTGGTGATGTCGCCGCGTGCTGCATGAGATATTTCGGGAACAACGTTGGAGTCGGCTGAAGAGCTGGAGCGAGATGGGTGAAGCGAAAGGGCTGCAAGTTGGTAATCGTGCGACGGCGAAAGCGTGGCAAGGGATATACCTTGGGGTAGTACCTGAGGGCAGAAACCAAATTTCAGAAGCGGAAGGTAAGTTGTGTTTGCCGAGATGGTCACAACGGTGTGAGGAAAAGAGACGCCGTGCAAGAGTAAGGCATTGACAGAAGGAGTGACCAGGTAGTCTCCATCCGGTACAGAGCGGTTAGGTCGAACAGTAATATAGGTAACTGCTTCAGGCAACAGGCGAACAAAGTCGGCAGAACAGAGCTGGGTTTCTACTGTGTCGGGGATGTTGGGAATATATGGCAAATCGAGTTGGACCACACCAGCCGAGTAATCAATTATAGCCGAGTGAGTAGACAAAAAATCAAGGCCAAGGATTACGTCGTGAGGGCAGTGTTCAAGTACATGAAACAATACGGACACGTGGCGACCACCAACACTTACACGGGCGGTACACATTCCCAGCCCTGCGGGCATTCCTCCGTCTGCTACTTGCACTATGCGGGTTTCGGCAGGTGTAATCACTTTCTTGAGGCGCTTTCGGAGGGCAGCACTCATAACTGAGATGTGGGCACCGCTGTCGATCAGGGCGGTTACTGGTCGGGCGTCAACTTGTACGGCGATTTGGTTCTGGTCTGTCGGCAGTGTAAGTATAGAGGATTTCCGGGTCGGGGTTCCAATGCAGCGTCACCTCCGGGAGCTGCATTTTTCAGTTTTCCTGAGGCGAGCGTACAGAAGGGTGCGGCGATGGACGACGGGGAAGAGGCGAGCGGGAGCGACGATCGTTCGGTGAAGGTGACCGGCTTGATGGCCTGGCATACATCGGAGGGTCGCGGTACGTTGGGCCACGATAGGTCTGCTCATGATACATGGGTTCACGGTAGCTTGGTTCATTAGCAGCACTAAATGATGAACGTCGTGCGGAATACATGGTGCGCGAATACAACGGTTGACGATAAGGGCAATAGCGGAAAATGTGTCCCACACCACTGCAGGTGAAGCATATGGGCTTGTCGTCAGGTGTGCGCCATTGGGCTGGATCTTGGTAGCGACGAAACGTCGGTGGTGGTCGATGAAACGGAGCAGTAGGTCGAGACGGAGGGCGAGTCACAGAGCACGCAGTCTGAATGCCTGCGTGTGCAAGTTCTTCGCGGACGACTGCCTGTATGAGAGAAATCGTCGGTTGAGTATCCTCCGCAGGGCGCACGAAAGACTGTGATGCAGCCTCGATTTCACGCCGCACAATGCGCAGAACACTCTCTGAGGTGGTCGGCTGAAGGGAGGAAGAATAAGCATCTTCGCAAGACGACGTAGCGGCAGTGTTGGGAAGCCGCATAATCTGCTTCGTGATGCGACGGCTCTTCGCACCCTCGAAGCGTCTGCACTCGCTGATAATTTCATCGACGGTAGAGCAGTCTTTAACTTTAGTGGCTGACCTGTCGGCCCGGTCGTCTGTCGGCATGGTAGGACGGCCGAGGACAAAACCGCTGCGGAGTTCCGTCTTGTTCAGTACCCAGCACCTCCACAACGATGGAACGAGCAGAGATATAAGGCTAAATGGGAAGGCCGTTTTAATAACAGAAATGATATCGCCGGCACAGGCCCGATCACAGACCGAGAGGCTAACCCACTACGTCGTCTTCTTTGTCTCACTAGCGATCGTTGTCTTCCTCTCTTAGCACCGTGACAATATCAATTAAAAGAAAGAAGTGGACCTGGGCAGGACATGTCATGAAGAGGAAAGATAACAGATGGACAGTAGGAGCGACGGAATGGATACCAAGAGAGGGAAAATGCAACAGAGGCAGGCAAAAGATTAGATGGAGCGATGAAATTAAAAAAGTTTGCGGGCATAAAGTGGAACCAACTCGCTCTGGATAGGGTGGATTAGAAACCGTTGGGAGAGGCCTTCGTCCTGCAGTTGACCTAAACAGGCTGATGATGATGATGATGGTTATTGTACACAAGGCAGGATCATGGCGTTGCTCGTAACTGACGCAGAGCAGTAGAGCGACGGAAAGCGCGGAAGCGTCGGTATCATTGTCAGACCTAGTGGTTGGTTCTGTGAGAGAGGCAGTTCGTGCCCTGGTATTGGTGTCTCGACTTTCACGTAACTGCGCGCAATATTCCTGGAGGCGATGTGTCCAGGTACCGAGCCTGTAGTATGATTTTTCAGCGATGAAAGCCAGCAGAGCGGTCTGTGATTACAGAGAAAGGCTTGCCATATAATTATGGGCGGAATTTTGAATCTGCGCAGAGAAGAGCTCTATACTTTAATAGTTGCGCTATGCAATTGTCAGAAGTCGGCTTGTGTAGGCTATAACGCGGTTGTGGCCATGCTGACGTTCTGCTAAGACAGCGGCGATTCCATGACAATTGGAATGGATGTAATAAGCCAATGCAACATTTAGCATAAAATTCCACATCCCGAGCCCTATTTAATACACATTAAAATAATAGGATCACAATCCGTTTATTGAAGTTGAACAAAGGGATAATTTCGTGATAATTATTTATTTATTTATTTATGAGTACCTTACAGTGCCCTCGTGGGGATTGTGTAAGGGGGCAATACAGCATGTACAAAGAGAGATACAATAGATAAATATACATAAATATAAATATACATAGGTGAAATACTGATTATTACAGATGTAACTGAACACACGAACATAGAAATGCAAAATATACTAAAACAGCCATTGAAGATGTCCCGTAGTTACAAGCTTAAATAGCACGAGTTTACATGTCTTAATTAAAAGAGACTAATTAGCTGCTTCATGTTACTAAAACAGCCTGGTGTGCACGAATACATTATACAGTAACACCATGGCTGCATTCGTGAAATGGAGGTCTTGATGGACGCTCGTTTGTTTGGGAATGGACCACCCTCTATTCGTGTTTGAATAGCGCGTGCTTCCTCAGTTGAAGTGCGATGACTAAAGCCGCAGAATTGCTGAATGGTGCCTGCGGCAACGTTCCGACATAAGAGTGATAGTTAGACCGATACACAAATAGAAAATTTCAGACCTGGCGGCATAAGTGTACAAGACGATTTCGGAGGAGTAGCAGAAAAGAGGTAGCGGCTCCACAGTGTACCGTCGCTAAATAAGAATAGTGAAGCAGGGAGTGAGCAGATCTCTCTTCTCCCTAGGTATGGTTAAGAAAGTCCGCATGCGCAATGGTCTGTTGCAAAGAACTCATTGAGAACTTATACTTCGAAAGTTTTCGTCTTACACCATGCAGCGTAGTCACAATACATATAAATATGCCATGGTGTCAAAGGCTCTATCACAATACACCGCAACACGTGCAGTTATTATCCGTAGAGGCTCCAAAACGTTGTTGTGCTGTTTTGTTGCAAGAAAAAGTAATTGTTTTTTGTTACAGTGAACCCTGGGTGCACCTTACGTTTGAAGTCATGTCTGGCGTGCCGTACCTGGTTGTTCAAGCTCAGGGTAAGAAAGAGGTCTACGGTATTGATCTGTTGCTTAGGTCATTATTAATGCGAAAGCGTTTCTTGGGTAGGTTCGCGATAGCCAACCTAAACTTCACCCCTTTCATTCTTTTGTTATATATATATATCGAAAAAGATTGAGGAAATGACCACCGCCGTAGCTCAACTGGAAGACCATCTTGCGCGCTATTGGAGGCCTTTTCGTATATGCGGTCACTATGTCACCCAACTGCTCGTGTTCCCTCGCCGCTGCTACTGTCTCGCAGCCTATGTTAAACAAGGTGGGTAATGAATCCACGGCCTTTCGACAGCGTGCGCCACGATGTATCATGAAAGGTACGGCGGTGGTCGCTCCGCAGTTCGTTTTGGTGGGTATTTCATTGTATTTATTATAAGTTATGCTAGCCAGATCCACACGTACACACAGAGGAATGCATGTCAGTGTATCGCATAATGCTCCCAAGTTTAGTGGGCAGCAGTTCATTGGTGTCTACTGCGGGAACTACTGAAGCAAATGCATTTTAAGTGGGCGGCCTCTGCATTCCCTACTTCATAGTGGCTCATCTCGTCAACTGTGTATTCTGATGTAACTTAGATACCGCACAATTTTGAAATGTTATTTTCTCACTGATAGGTTACCTCCACGTGGATATTCAATTCGTACAATATAGATATTAAGTTGTCATTATTTAGAGATGTGTGCTAATTGCTCATTAGTTCGAACAGGAATTGCGAAACGTGATGACTGGACTGGTCATATAGAGAAAATGACGGGTTTAAGATGAGCACGTTGAAATCTAATCTCAAGTTTACTGGTCGCTGCAGGAAGATAGCAGCTTCAGTTGCGCTGCGAAGCTGCAGTAGTGCTTCGAGAATATATTCTGGAAACGTAATGACCGCATACTCAAGCCATGATGATGATGATGATCGTGGTTCGGTAAGGAAAGGACGCTAATTTCTTCAGCCCATGTAGGGAGCACGGCTAAGCGTCCCTGGGGGTGGGGGAAAGGGAGTGAAAGAGATAGAGAGGAGAGAAAGGCCGTAGTGGAGGGCTCCGGAAATTTAGACCACCTGGGGTTCTTTAACGTGCACTGGCAACGCACAGTACACGGGCCTCTGGCATTTTCGCCTCCATCGAAAATGCGACCGCCGCGGCCGGGATCGAACCCGCGTACTTTGGGTGACAGCCGAGTAGCGTAACCACTACACCACCGCGGCTTCAAGCAGTGAAGGCAGCAGGGGGAAGTGCATTTTAAACACGACAGTCTTTCTTGGGATACTTCAAAGCAGAAATTTTGGTCTGTCTGTCCTGCTTTTCTATCTGTAATGGCGAAAGTTTAACCCCTTCCTCAACAACCACCCATCTTCAACTGGGAGCTGCGTTCATACTTGTGAACAGAGTCGACCAAAAAGCAAATATTACGTATATCTGCAGTGCAACATCAATACGTAAGTATTAGATGGTGTATTCCTTTAGTAGAAAATACATAGATGCGTAATTCTAAAGACCTAGTGCTTGTTAGGACGCGCTAAAAATGCGACGCTATGAACGAAAAAGCGGACGTTTCCTACGCTTCGGTAAAACTACACGGTGCTGCAACCTACCAGCAGCTCTGCGTACTACGCAAGCTTCTTGCGTTTCCCCATATCATAGCCAGATGGCGTCGATATCTCACGCCTCCATTTCATCAGCCTCCATTTCATCTCAGCCTACATTTCATCAATGCCAGCCACATGCGGCCGATTCAACATAGACGGGGTGCTGTCTGAGGCAAGGCAAAACATAAATGGCCGTTTGATGATATAGAACACACTCTACAAGGCATGCCCTGACAACGCAGGGAACCCAGGCAGCACAACAACATTGGACCGACCTTCGCGCAACGTTGGAAAACATTGGATACAATATTGGAACTACATTGGATTTCGGGTCCCATGCTACACTTTTGACTAGATTAGTCCAATGTTGGATACCAGTCGTATAACGTTGGAAAAATTGGGAAAGAATGGCTTTGGCCAACATTGTCCATCGTTTGTATTTTCAATATTGGTAAGCTTGTATAAACAATGGAAGCTCTACCGTTCTTTCCAGCCTTTATTGATGGCTGTCCATCATTTTTTGCCAGCATTCATCGTTGGATGAGGCAGCATTTCTTGCCAGCCTCCTTTATTGGCTGATTCTATATTTTCCCCACCTTTTTTATTGGCTATCATGCATGCGCTTAAATTTGTTTTGCCGAGGCTTCTGGCTCTAGGCAAAAAGCAAGAATATCCAGTAAATTATGGGAGTAACAATAGCTTTATTTTGTACTTAGTATGCATGTATGTATTGCCAGCTTGGGAAATGAATTTGGTTATGTTGACGATTCGTGGTTATGACGATAGCATAAAACAGACATAAATGGTCTATGCACTCGTATGTTAATGGCGAAACGTATCTTTCGAACACATACACACATACAAATAAGCAAAATGTTTTATTTGTGACGCATTTTATTCGTGAGTATAAGAGACATGAGAAGGGATTGAAAAGAAAGTTCCGATAAAATCAACAAATCAATATTCACTCTAAGTTTGAAGTCCATTGTATATCGTCAGCGTCGAGAAAACTAAACGCATAAGCACCATAAGCAAAAAGAAGAGGCACAAGAAAACATACGCCTAAACCTATGCGACACGTTTTGGTTTACGTGTTTACGTGGAGCAGCTGAAGCTTGAAAGGTTCCTGAAATGATTCCACGAAACAGCTGAATTGTAGAAATTCAACACTTCCTTAAGTAACACAGCATAAGTGAATGTTAGGATATGGTGATATGTTTCTGCATGCAGAATCCGGAACGGAGGGTATGTGGGGACAAACCGACGACTTCGAAAGAACCGAAAACCAGGAACAAGAAATGACCGTCAAAGAGCACAGGGAAAACACGCGTTTCACGCAAGACAAAAACACAAACATGAAAGTCACACGAACCAAAACAGCTTTGCTAGAACCGATTACTTCATCTGCCGCGACGTATACAACAAAGCCCACCACGTGTGTATTTACAAATAGACAAATATAAAGAAAATACGCAGTAATACATGCTATAATAAACCCGGCACATGCCAAAATGAGGGTGCGAGCACAACAGTATACGCAATGAGTAAAATAAACGAATGGCTAAAATCGGTACGAAGCTTTCAGGAAAACCTTTAGAACGGTCGCAACACGTCGAGGCTCATCTGTTCAGTTCACTTAAAATGTCCGGTCCAAAGAAGCGCAGGGCTGCCACTTTTTCACTATGCAGAAGTTTGCAGCCGCAAGTTCCGTGTCCGTAGATTACTCAGGTGTTCTGACTTCGTAAACTCGCCAGTTTCAGCAGATACACGATGCCCGTACGACACAACCTGTGCGTCCAAAAAGCCTCTGCAGAGTGAAAGCCGCTTCGCCTGCCTCACCCCCAGCTCGCTGCCGCAAAACATGTCAAACAGGTGTGCGAAGCAAAACGGATTAGTGCCGCCCACGCAGCTCCCCCTGCCCCCCCCCCCCTGCCGTGGTACGCTTCCATGTTCGGCGGGCTCCTGTGCCCCCTGCTCGGAGGTAGAAAGATAACAAAGGCTTTTTTTTACCTTCCAACGTTTTGCATATGCCGTATTTGCTCATGCATAACTTATACCGTGCTTACTCGCAAATACCACGTAACTCGTGCATTTTTTTTTCTCCATGCATTTAGGAGTTCCAAAAGGTGCGTAAATTACATGCGAATTTCGCAAATACTTTCGGAATATCGCGTAAGGAATCTTTAAGCGTGCTGATCTGAGATGCGTGAAATGAAATGTATCACAAAAACGAATGCAGCTTTCACTCAACACAACGCGTACCTTAACAGCCAAATGCATTCGTGGGCTACATTCAAGCATTAGCGGATGTGCGACTCGGAATCGTAATCACTGGTGCTGTCAGCGGCATCTCTAAACTCCAGTATCAAGAGCGACTCGTGTTCACGTGGCGAAATTATCGTGGCGGAACGGTTCTCAGTTAATCGGCAAACACTATGTTGAATTTGTTTTATAGGAATCGCCAATATGTCGCTATTAAACAATCAATATGCGACCGGCTATGGCGAAGCCTGGGCTACCGAACACTCAGTACCGAAAAAGGACAACACTAGCCTGCGCCACGTGGCACTGGGTGTCATGGGGAGAGCATGCAAGTAATATTTTTGCGTAAACCGTACATAAAGTTGGGAGTGCAGAAATTACGCGTGGGCGCTAATTATGCGAGTGCACATGGTACGTACATATATATTAACGTTGTTTCAAATGAAAAAGAGATCATTGCTTCTAATATGTCATGTACTTCCCAATGTGAACAACATAGGCACGACAGTATTTACGTCTGGACAATATTGTCTCGCAAGCAGCATTGGCTGTCCTTTATTGAAGAAACCAGACAGAATGTCTGGACAGTATACACAGCCTACTTCTATTATTTTGGAAATATTGCAATGACAACAGATAAAGTGACCTGTTAGGCCATGCACGTGGGCTCGGAAGCCACTAACATGCTGCTGGGCATTTTGGACCATATGATGGCGTTGTAGAATGTAGTTTGCTCAACTTCCAATGTGCAAGTTCTAGTCTACTTCACACACACTTAGCTAGAACTTGCGCAAATAAACAATTACGTAAATTATAGAGATAATTTTTCCTGCTGCACTGAATACATACACAATGATTTTTCTGAACTCATTTGCGGCACCGAGTCGAGCTAGTGGTCCCTTCATATTGGTAAAACAGGAAAACAATCATGTGTACTTGCCACCATGTGTACCTGCCTCCCGATATATCATGTGTACTTGCAAATGTTACCAACATTGATGCTACAACTTTTGTGTGCGGACAATATTGTCCGACACAGAACATTGGAAGTCCAGCATTGGCTATACAGTGAGATTGATTGGACAATATATACAGCCTGCCGCCATTACATAACCAATATTGATAGGACTATGTAGAAACTGACCCATCATTACCATCCTTGTGCATTGGACGCACCAATAATGTATGCTGAGTGGCAACTATGGCCCACATTTGCCTTCTTTACAGGATGGAAGAACCAATATTGCAAATTGAATGGTTACGATGGGCCATTGTTGGAGGCCTTAATAGATGGAATTTCCAATGCTGGCTTATGAGTGGTATCACAGGGCCTTCATTGGACCTCCGTAAGCCAACAAAAAAACAATATTGGCCCGAGCATCTGTGCTGCCTGGGAAAAGACCGACGAGCAGATTGCAGTGGAGAAGCGCCGGCGTGCAATGCCCGTCGTCTCAAGCGTGCCGAGGAAACGTCAGAGCAACGAACCCAGCGGCTAGCGAAAGATCGTGAATCGAGGCGCGCCCGGAGGCAACAGGAAAGAGACGAGGTGCGCGATGTGCGAATTGTCACTGACCGAGTGGCTAACCGAGCGTTCCCGGCGGCTGAACAGACGCCCGAAGCTCGTGCCGAGCCGCAGATGAACCGGGACTCATGTAGTACGGTCGGTAGAAGACTATCGTCTTTCGACGACATTTGCACCGAAGCACGGAGACACGCGGCCAATTTTTTTTTCAGCTATTCTTAGATTGTGAGCGGTCCCCGACCTGCGTCTCAAAGAGAAAAGTAGATAACTCCATTTTACAAGTAGATATTCAAGGTATAGGGGGCAGGGGGCTTAACAAAAGGCCTGAACATAAGACTTCTCAATACGAACCAGCCATATAACATTTTTCCATTGCGAAATACTGTGCGTGAAATACGTACTATTTTTAAGTACGTAGATTTCAAAAGCTTTCGATACTTATTTTAATATAACCTTCTTTGCGCAGGCGGTACGCTACCGACAATGGGTTCAGAACGAGTACGTTTTCCTATATTATATGCTGGCGATAGGTGCGTCATTTTACAAATGCCAGAAAATGTAGGAGGTAAGAATTTTTCCGTTCAACATTAGCTAAGACAGATAGTTACAAAAGTATTTTTGCGAATGAAGAAAACATAGAAGTTTAGTGCGACAACAATATGTAAAATAACATCTTAGAGGGCTACATTAACCGGCAAGACGTAGCGCTGCTGAACTTTGCAACGCGGGATTATTGCCGGCGGCAGTTGCTGTATTTCCGTGGAAGTGGAACGCATAAAGACACATTTACTCCGAAATTTCCAACGTTCGGTTGCCCGAGAGGTTTGGATCGGTACATTTTAATAGTCTTATAAATAAAACAGGCTGCCTCCATCACTAAAGCGAAGCATTTAATGAGATGGGTGGACGCAAGTGACAAAAAAAGGAAGTATTTACATAGATGTATTATGACATAAAAAACAGAACAATCACTTCAACTATGTAAATTCAAATATACAAGACGTATTGACAAATGTACAAGCAGCTGCTACTCCTCAGTGACAGTTTTGCTTTGCATGAATAAAGAATAATATAAAACATTATCAGATGCCTCATTCAAGCCATTTCTTAACTCTTCCATTCTCTGATTTTTGTTCGGAGGGCCGGGTGGGGGGGGGGGGCACCGTGTTTATTATCATGGCAACGTGATATGCTGTCTGAATTCATTGGATATCTAAGATTTACAGGGTGACAAAGATGATGTTTACATGCTAGATTAGGTATTTTAGCGTTAACTAACAACAGAAAACTCAGACTTAAATGATCTTGAAAGAACTTCCGGTCTCATTGTGGGAAGTACACTGTGGTCCTCTTCAACGCATAATTTTACGCGCAATTATTGGTTGCGGAAGCTATAAGAAGCAAATAACATTGTCAATTTCTTGTAACGATAAAGCACGGAGGAGACTTCACAGTGTTGATTTTAAGCGCAATTATTGGTTGAGGAAGCTATAAGAAGCAAATAACATTGTCAATTACTTGTAACGATAAAGCACGGAGGAGACTTCATAGTGTTGACAGTCAATCTGCTTAACTGTGCCGAGCAAAGAAAAGCAAAACGCACAACGAGACAGCAGCGTGAACAAGCGTCGGTCGAGGATAGAAGCTGACTAGCGTTTAAATGCTAGATCTTTTGTGCATTCCTCACAGCTAGTTCTCATCACTGATGTTCTACAACAAGTTTCTAAAATGGTCGACACCATTTTCAGAGCAACATGCAAGATAGTCGCAGCCTGAGCTGGCATTCACAAGACTGGTAAAGGTTCTCCCCGCGAACAAACGGAAACGGGCACGGGTGGGTAAATATAGTCTGTTTTGGGATCGCGGCCATGAGAAAACGAAATCTGGATCGTTCGACTTTACTGAGGATGAGGTCAAAAATGATAAAAATAATAACAAATGCCCTCAGATAACTTTTATAAACGAATTAAGGAATGCAACCACGTATATGTAGGTTGTGCGTTTTCTTGTTTCATATTTCTCTAAATTGGACGCTAAAGATCGCCTGTTATTTTTCAAGGTGGTATTTCGGTAAAAATTGGCTTCTTTGGGGAACTACTCCGAACTTCGAGTTTATTTTTTGAAGGTTACATCACCAAGTTTAAATTACAAATGACACCCGTGTACATCCACCATTGCTGCACGCAGCCTCGGCCAGAATTTGCCACTGGAGCTCACTTAAGCAAGCATGATGTAGCACTGTTAACCAAGGGTCAGGTAGCTATAGCGATTGTGCACCGCAAATTCGTTGCAGGAAAAAAAACTAAAATAGAGGTCGGTATGGGACGCTGGATTAGAAGACAAATCGGGTTTAAAGCGGCTTTCCTAAATCACACAAGGGGTGTAAAATTCGGGTAATGTCGGGTTTTACACGAGAACGAACAACCCTACATATACGCACCACTTGTTGAATGGGTACCACAAGTGCACTCTGAAATAAAGCCTTTTTTTATGGACCCCAATATCCTTCTATACGTTAGCCAACAGAATGCGAACAGAGAGCATAAGTTGACATCACACGTCTCTCTTCTTAACCGAAAGAGTTATCGTCAGTCCAGGATATAGTATAGTAAATTACAAGTCTGACTGCAATTATCCCTAAGCATGTCAAATATAAAATCACGTATTACGAGAACTCATGTATTAACCATGATTTTTAAAAATTGATACTCGTGCTCAAAATTCGGCCACACCCCTGGTTCACGTTTCGATGGACGTGAAAATTCCAGAGCCCCTTTCGCTTGCGTTTTCAAGGAACATTGACCGTCTTCTGTATGGCCTCTCATATTGCGCACATACTAAGTAGCAAGCCGTTTTGCGTTTGTAAATGGCCTACTGAACAATTCAACACTGTCACCGTAGCCACAACATTTGTCCGAAATTGTAATGTGGTGCAAAATGATGTCATGCTTTGGGCAGTGAGCAATGGAGAGGACGAATAGATATCGCGAGTTTCTGGTGAGCGCGTGAGGGCATACGCTTTTCTTTCGCACCATTATTATGCAGGTTCATGAAAAGGTATTCTGGTGTAGTGTACGGTCTCATCAATTCAATCCTGTTATCAAGTTTATCGATTACGTCCACAAATTAGAAGTGGGGTAACGCCGGGCTGGGGTGAGGCATCACTCTCTCCGGCGTATTTGTTCACGGTGTGTCTCCACCTCAACCCCAAGTACAAATATTATTTGTCATTATCATTATCGCCAGCTGAAACATTATCTGTAATTATATGATTCCATTTCCCCAAATGCTCAATTAGCGCATGGCGTACATGATATTGAGCCCATAAACATGCCACCACCAGCTGGCCCATGCCCAGTGCCGGTTAAAATATTCTACCATATTCCATCACATAAACCTCTCCTTAGCTAACTCCACCCTCCCCATGTTCATAGGCTTCCTGATCGTACCTACCCACTTAAATTGTGCTGCTTCCTGTCCTACTTGCTTTCTCTAGGGATTCCTTCTATTGCTCTTAAATGAACATTGGTTGTCTGTCCAGCTGTTTACTTGCCCGGCCAATGTATGTTTCATCTTCATGGTTTCCTTGAACATGTCATAAACACAAGTTTCATTACTGACGCGCTCCGCTTTCTTCTTGTCCCTTAGGTTAGGCCTATCGATTTCCTTTGTGTGACTCCCTAATTCGTTCTCAAATTAGGCAGAACAGCTTTGTGAGCTTCCAGTTAGATGTCGCTGTTCAATGGTTTCTTCTTGAATGACAATCGTAAACAGCTTTCGGGATCTGAGAATGCTTATGAAATACACTCCATTCGATTCTAATTCCTATCGCGCGAAGTCTACAGACTTTAACTTCCAGTGCTTTTCAAAGCTATAAGAGATGAGGAGAAGACGGATGATTCCATCGATGAACCTGAGCACATTTCATCACGCGTGGACCACAGCTTTAAGTTGCCGAACAAGCCTATATAACGATTCTTTTATCCCCCAGATCAGCAGAGAATGGAACCACGTTCCCGCCTCCATTGCACCAATTACTGTAATGAACTTCAGGAGTGTCATTCAAGACATGGTATTTTGTTAACTTGAATTTTTAGAAATGTATTTCTGCATATTTGTATATGTATACTAACCGCTCCTTTTTCGTAATGCCCTCGGGCTTTGAAAGTATTTGTAATGAATAAATAAATAAATAAATAAATTTTTAAAAACCATGTAGAACTGGGAATGTCGCTGTAGCCACTTTTCAACATGTACGCTTGTCTTCGTCACGACGGTAATTTTATGCCTGGCTTTACTAACGCTCTGTCGAGCATTATGATTGGATGACGTAATCTCTTAAAATTTTAGTTAAGTATATTCAGGTGCAAGGATGAAGCAAGAGAAGCCGTAGAGAGAGGAGACACAGACGAACGCCCGGGTGGCACAACTCTTTCATTGCGACAAATTTGAAGCTTGCCGTAGTTTGTTGCACCTTTTAGACCTAGCATCCTAGTGTGTCGAATATAGTATTACTCCTTTTCACGTTTCCCCTAAGGTAATTTCAAAGCAATGTCATCAGCAAATCGTAGTTACTGGAGCACTCTCGCTTGTCTCTCACTCATCTGATCTCCATCCAGGGCAGTCGATAAGTCTTGAAAACAAGCAGCTTATGGAGTTGCAGATGATGCACCTCGCCCTCTCACACCCTCCGTTATTAGGAATTTCTTTCTTGCTTAATAGAGGACTGGGGTGACTGTGCAGGAGTCGTTTGAGTGAAATATTTTTTCGTATTATCCGAAGGCTATGTACAGGCATTTGTTATCTTTTTAAGACTGCTTCGTTGCCGTATCCATCTTGTCATGTTGGTGATGACAGTTCCCTCCTTGCCTATAACCACGAAAAAAATTTTTGCTATGACCACTCTTAACTTGACCACTTTCACGCTCACTGGGTTTTTATACGACAGGCTCAATTTGTTCCATACTAGACTCCTTTTGGCCCACTTCCCTATGCCTCTTGATTAGGATTAAGCGTTCTGTTTCTCCTATTCGGTATGTGACATTTGAAAATTTTCTGGCTAGCCGTTCGAGGTTGAAATCATTCATGTCACTTGTAGGCAAATCGCCGTATGTGTCTTGGAAATGTAGTAGCAGCACACGAAAAGGGTCCTCGTATCGCACACAAAACCTTACCTTGTGTTTGAACATCAGCAACAGTGTTTTCCATTTTAGGGGCGAAGCTCCTTAGGGCATGGGTCGTTCCCTCCTCCATACTTAGTATGTAGCCACCTGTAGTTTTCTGAAGTGCTCACGCGATGGCGTGATGGCGCTGCGGTGCTCGTCTGTCTGTCTATCTGTCTGTCTGTGTCTGTCTGTCTGTCTGTCCGCCTGTCCGTCTGTCTGTCTGTCCGTCCGTCCGTCCGAGTGCTGCAGTGCTGCTAAGCTGGTACGTGAATTGATGAATAGATGGCGCGGAGGTGCTCGCTGCGTGCTGAAGTGTGACAGGAGAGCACTAGATGGCGACAAACAGTGTTTGTCACGTCTTTGATGATGTACTGGGCAAGATTCACGGAAGATTCACGGTTTTTACCGATGAACTTCCGGAGCTTCGCCCACTCATCATCATTCACCTCGTGGATATGCAGTGATTTTTTTATAGAGGCATTCAGCTGACTAGTAGTCATGGCTGGATGTATGCACCTGTCTGTGTATCGCATTCGGATTGTGCCTCTTGTTCAGTTAGGTCATACTGCGAGACTGGCTTTCGTTTCGCTGATCCCGCAGGAATTTTATTTTTAGCTGACATTATCTTGTTGAGGAGAAATCCTAACCCTAGGTCTGTCATGTCTACTAAACCATGCAAACCACGTAAACCATGTTACCTCACTGAGCCATAACACATTCCGTTTAATTGCCCCCCTTTTCCTGAAAGAAAGCTTTTACTCTGGTCTGTCACGTTAAACGTCAATTGGGAGGTTTCGATTACAATGCCGGCCTGTACACGTATAAGGATTCTTAGTGCCCTCTACTGAGTGGCAGATCTCTTCGGTCCCATGTTTGCTTCCTGTGCATCTATGAGTACTGACAGCCTAAGGTCGTTTAATTTATGGGAGCTGACACCTGATACTAGGGATAAAATG
>CM023488.1:41313112-41375323 GCA_013339685.2 Hyalomma asiaticum | reverse complement strand
CGTCGCCTGGCCTCACTCGGGTGCACATTTCTGCTCTTCATCCAACGTTGGCGAAACCAACAATAAAGTCTGCATTCTCCTTCCTCCTCTCTGGAATCCAGCGCCACATGCAGCGCCCAGGGAATGCGCCTTGGTGGCTGAAACACAGCTAGTGCGTCTCTTTCTGTTCGCTTTCACTTTTTAGACGGTGCGACTTTCAGGAGAAATAAATAACCTAAGCGAGGGCTGCGGCCGCAGGATGCAGTGAGGGATGTGGGCCAGAAGAATTAGAGAAGTACGCTAATGAAATCTTTAGCAATAATACCATGCAGTGTTCTGCAAAACGTGAAAAACTATGCGCTGTATATAAATGAGTGTCATCTGTTTCCTTTCATATTTTGATGTACATTATATTTGAGGAAACCTGCGAATGATTTATATCTGTAGAAGTTGTTACTCCAGCCTCCATGCTGTCATACCTGATTAACGATAGATGCACATCCTGCCGAACTGCTGCATCGAAAAATAATAGAGCCAATGCGTAGTGAAGTGGTCCATCACATATACTTAGATACGCAGTAGCACTAGATACTTGAGTTTCACTTAGAATGCATGCCACAAAACGGTCGCGCATCGGTCTCTCTTTGTGGTAGAACTTCTCGTGAGACCCTACGTCTACTATCAAATTTGGGAAAGCGTAATAGTCACCAAACCCTTAAGTCAGTTGCGATTGGCAAGACCTATCTTTAAGCGCTAGAATAAACGCACTTTCAACTAGCCTACAGAAATGATAGCTGCAACTTTAGTAATATAGTTGCCCTCGCGCACTAGGAAATCAGAGGTGTTACATGCGTTCTTCAACAATGCATACTGCTCGCCTCGAAGAACTGCGCTACATTCATATTGAGCTACACCGTTACCTTGTCGTCCCATTTGGTGACAGATGACACAGATGGAAGCTTAATTGTTGACATGATACCTACAGCATGATCGCTGCATTGCACTCCTTCCGAATAAGCGACAAAGAAGCACACAGCTTTCACTGACCTGATTTTCCCACGCTCTGGCTTCCCATGACCATGACACGGATCGGAGAGAGTCCACTGTTTTTGCGGGTCATTGCCACGGCTGTTGCCAGAGGCATCGATGACGGTTGTTCCGGAGAGGTGGCCCGAGCAGCAGACACTTGTGGCGGGGATGTCCAAGTTGAAATCACACAAATGCGTCTCTTCGACGACGATTCCACGCTCTGTCTTCGATAAGACAATTGGAGCAAAGTCAGCACTGGTTCAACGAACACCGGAGTCACCAGATGAGGAAAACAACGATGCTATCGGTCGCCAAAACGAAAGGAGCTCGCGACTCTCCGAACTGGCGCTTGCTTTCAGGATGAGCTCCATGCCGGCCGGCACCCGTTATATGGCGGGTCGCACGGTCACGTGGTTTTAGCTCTCGGCCAATGAGCGCTCGTCGTTGCGCAACACGTGCGCCGCTCAACGGCCGCGCGCGCCGTTTCGCTTTCAGTTTTCTTTTCGCGCGCTTCGCTCTTCGTCGGGATCTCGTTGCGTTCTTACGGTCGCGGAGTTCAAGGCTCCAGGCCTCGCCTTTGTGCGAAACGATTGCGCTTTGCCTGCTTGGCCCGGACACTTTAGCTTGTTTTTTGCCTTGCTTGGGGTATTGCGAAGACAGATGGCGCACGTGAAGCTGTCGGCAACGGCGCCTCCCGCTCCTCTCTGTCCGCGGATGTCTCAGACTAATTTTCAGTGCGATTGCTGTATTCGTGTGAATCTTCGCGGGCCGTTTCTTCTTGATCGCCTCCACTTATGTTATCTGGCCTGTCATAGTTCGAGCAAAGAGCGCTTTCTTCGGACATGCTTTCTAAGAGGAGGGGACGGTGTGAGGGGGAGGAGTGTAGTCTATAAATGGCAGGAAGCCACGAGACGTCGTCGGCTGCGTCTCCGATGATTTCTTCAAATTTCGAAAGTAGCTGCCATGCCAAAGTACGTCGGATGCCACGTGGTACTGGTACACAATACAAGTTGAAGGTGGTGGCATAAATGGACAAAAATTAAATGAAAATGAAAGGATTTTACGAGTTCACATACCCATCTTTCCAAATCAACCAGAAATGAGGTAAAAGCTGTGTTGGTCATTGCCAACCCTTATTGATCCTAGAGTAATACGCACCAACCGGATGGGTCATGTATTAGACAAAGAAATCTATACCTGAGAAATTGCATGTTCAGTCTATTACGCTAATCATTCATGCAGCACCCGGCTCACAGAAGTGTGGATTTTATTCACTGTGAGCGAAATTGAAATTAAAGCAATTTCCTGCTTTAAAGAGTCACACACGGAAGCTTTAACATTTGTGATTTGATTCGGTGGCCTAGTAGTTTCGCTTTGCTTTCAAGTTTCGTCATCATCGTTCTGTACTATGCCCACTGCAAGACAAAGGCCTCTCCTAAACATTTCCAATTTACCTTGTCCTGTGCGAGTTGATTTCATTTTACGCCTGCCAACTTGTTAATTTCATTGCCACGTCTTCATTTTTGTCTGCGCGGAAGCTGCGTTTTCTGACCCAGGATAAGTATTCTGTTGTTATCATTGCCTTCCTGTTAGGGTTCCTGCTCATCACGTGACCCGGCTTTCCTATCGATCTATAGCTAATACACGAACTCCCAATCGGCGTCAGTTCCCACAAAGTAGAGGCTATATATGTCATTGTGAAATGGCTTATGCCGATAAATGGTGGAATTTTATTTGTGGTAATTACCAGTACTGCTCGG
Source organism: Hyalomma asiaticum (assembly GCA_013339685.2). Lineage (NCBI taxonomy): Eukaryota > Metazoa > Arthropoda > Arachnida > Ixodida > Ixodidae > Hyalomma > Hyalomma asiaticum. Next base: position 41,372,555 of record CM023488.1, on the reverse strand, counting down.
ATCTCGTTTGTATTTTGAAGAAAAGGTTCCTGAAAACAAAGGGGGCATCCTTAACGACTGGTGGCTCTAACAATGAACCAAAAGTCAAGTACCTGCTTGCGCGCTGATTCTGAATATTTATAGTCTTTTGTGAAGGAATGTCAAATAAGGTTATTCACAAATGAAAAGCGCGCCGAATCATTTCCCGATCACGTCCTATAGAGTGACGCAGATTTCACACTGCCCCTTCAATGCTCTAGGACACCTTCGCTGCAACGTTTAGAAGTCTTGGATAAAGCGAAAGTTTGTAACGTAACTAAACGGGTTAGATATTAATGGGGTCACTATTAGTTTTACCATTGTGGATTCCAGAAGCTATCAAGCGATGTCTAATTGGGCTTGTAAAGTATTTGGAAAGGAATGTTCAACCCTAAATTTTTGTTTATTTTTTGGCTGCCACAGACATACTGGGCTACATTCAGCGATACATAATGCGTCCTTCGTAGCGGTTGCCTAACGCGGGCATTTCTACTTCCCACATCAATATATTTGGGCATAGAAGTCGGACATTTTTATACGTGGATGTTCGTCTTAAAGGTCAGCTCACCGTTATAAGAAAGCGTAGATTGCTCTTGAAAGCACACATAATGCTGCAAGAGACAGCGCAATCTCTTGCTCGTAATGGCGTAACCTCCTGTACTACATTGTTCCGTGGTGCACGTAAGGCTCCCAACTCTCCGAGGGGCAGTGAACATTCGCTGTTATCCCGAGTGTTATCCAAGTCCTGCATATCTGCTTGCACAAGCCAGACGCCATATGCTTAAGCATAACCCAGACGCCGTCTGCAGGATTACTTAGGTGTAACCGCAAAAAATGCACGCAATGCCTTCGTCAAACAAAGGAGACTCAATTACGTGCTTTCATTACTCGCGTGACAATATGAACGTTCCTCGGCCATAGAAGAGGCTCAAGCGACACCATGGCAAAGCGGTAATTATGTGTACATGGCCGCTCTTAATGGAGTTAATTGCCCAATTTCCTCACTAACTACTATTGCCACACCGGTCTATTTTATATATCTTTACATCTGCTTAAACACGGGGACAAATATCGGCTTTTGCTTCTAATCATTAACTGGCGGTACTTTGTATCACAATTCAGTTCAGCGGAAGTCGTGCAGCCTCGAATATGCATAATGTTTTTGCTTTGATTCGAAATGTTCTTTCTGAGTAACCCATTTTTTACTTTCATTGCTGCATTGCGCAACCGCCGACTCTCAACCAATGCCGCCAAGCTCGTAACATTTTGAATGTAGCGAGCTTTCGCAGACGTCATTCACTCGTGTTGCATTTGCCGTCACTTGGACTGATCCAAACTGTCATAGGTTGGTCGCTGGCTGTCCTGCTGGTTCACTCCTAAAATTCAGAGGTTACGCCGAGCTCGCGTTAGATCCCTTGATGGTAAAAAGCTTTGCTTACATCGTGGTGCAGAAAAGTGGGTGCCATTTTGGAAGCTTCGTTCAGGGGTATAAACATCTGTGCAACAGTGAAGTTTTCTTCGATGACAGAGCTCTACTTTTTCATTATGACCGTATCTGTATTAAACGTGCATGGCCTCACGGGGCATATAGAGGTATAGATGGCATTTTTTCACAGCCGAGCCATTTTTTTTTATTTATAAGTGGGCACATGGGAACGTACCGATCCATTTTCTCATTTTGTTTCCTTCTTGTGTGCAGTGAGAAGCCAGCCAGAGAAAAATAATTTCCAGCTTTATTATAACTGCGCGAACGCCCTGATGTCGCCGGTGCCAGCCCTCACGATTAATTTGCAATACTCAACGTTTACGCGTTTACTAGAGAACAGTGTAAATAAAGTAGGACGCTTTCTCTTATATAAAATGTTCTTCCCTGCGGAATCACTGTAAACTGATGTCATTAAAAATTTCACAGGGGCTAATTGGAGTTATGAGATGCGTTGAAGGACTCGTTGTATAAAATTGTTGGATTGCGGACAATTTAGAGAGAGAACGCATATTGGAGAGTCCTAACACTTTTGAACTAACAGCGCAAAACTTGCGGCTTGGAGCAATCCCAAGGAGCAATTACACCTTGGCAGCCAGTGCTCTCCGCTAGCTAAATTTTAACAGTCCTGATTTTCCAGTGACCAGAGAGACGAAGTCAACCTGCGTGATATTCAGAGTATTTAGTCGCGTGTTCAGGGGTACTAAAGTCAGAAAAACCCAGTGACATTCAGATGCAAGGATTTCTTAAAGCATTTGGAGTATTATAAACAAAAGCCTATTACCGTGTAATTCCACCATATTTTTCTGTTTTGCGAGGTCAGGAGAAGTGCGCAACGCTAATGGGATCTCGCACCCTGTTAATCCGCTTATGTATTGCATAAGAGACGTCAAAGTCGAATTCTTATATGCCGCAGACCCGTCCACATAAGTGATATAACCCACTTATTGCCGTTGCATGCAGCATGCATATTTCTCGAATAATTAGCTTAAAAAGTGCCTTTTTATCAAAGCTCGCTCAAACTTCTTTCATGCCACTGATTTTTATGCAAATGTTAATCAAAGGGCGCGGACACCAGATTACATTGCCGGCTTCAGTTTGAGAAATGACTAACTACCCTACTAGCCGAAATTTCCTTTTCGAACCATTACTGACACTGAATTATATCTGCTCTCGGATAAGTTCCATGATTTTTGAGTATGGATGATGAAACGCTCAGAAACCTTACTGCTTTAATCATTATCGAAAAAATAATTCGAAGCACATAATTCAACTTCGATATAGCAAGAAACGCGCCTCCTCGTTTATGTAAGCATAGATTGATCGCACCTGTGCTGTTTACGTGGCCGAGGTTCAGGGGCGACTGATTGCGCAAAAAGCCATTTTGTAACAGTCATCTCTGGCGGCACTTAGCTCACGTGCAGGTAGGTAAACGCATGTATAACCCTGGTTGGCATCGCCGGCAGACTTGAACTTTAGCGTTTTCAAAATAAACATGCTAAAAGGGGTCGAGAACACCGGATTGCTTTTGGCATTATTCAAGCCACATGCTGACCTTTGCACGAGACAAACAGGACACCGTCTGCGGCATTTTTTCCTCATGACTTTTAGGGGTTGTTACGTACTCCTGAATATCCCAGAAAAGTCTAGGGTTCCTTCTTTTCTATTCTCTTTACCCCCTGAGTGGATAGGCGGAGACGACATGATAAATATAACGTCCTGTATTCGACCTCGATTGGAGTGTGGTTGATTTTCGGATTACCACGTGGATGTTTTCGCTTTTGATAAACTCAAATGCAAAAAAAAGTATCTTGCGTTTATATTTAACCTTACGCGCGCACGAAAACACAAACTGCAATAATTCGAGATATTTCGGGTTTATTAAATGCCATGTCGTTCATAACTTCTATATTTTCGGGCCGATTTTTGAGGTGCTACGAATCGATCATGAATCAAAGAGTGATTGATTGATTTCTGGAGTTTGACGTCTCAAAACCACCCCTGATTATGAGAGACGCCGTATTGGAGGGCTCCGGAAATTTCGACCACCTGGGGTTCTTTAACGTGCACTGACATCGTACAGTACACGGGCCTCAGCATTTCGCCTCCATCTAAATGCAGCCGCCACGGCCGGGTTTCGATCCCGCGACCTTCGTACTTGCAGCCGAGTGCCGTAGCCACTAGACCTCCATGGCACCACTGGCGGCAATGTGGTAGTGGTTGCTGAATTAATGCGTGTACTTCTTAATGACGAATATTAGAAGTCTCATTTGAAACTCACTGCTCATGGCTAACGTAATCATTCAGGATTGTTGGCTGCGTTACAGAGAACGCACTCACTTATGAGCTTTGCGTGTCATTGCAGGCAACAAGATATGGCGAGCTTGCACTTCCAGCTCAGACATATTGTTTCTTTTTTCCTGGTGCCTTAACAATGCGTCATTAGGAGCGGCTGCGCAAGTCCAGTATGAAATAGCCAACGTCGTTATATTTAATTCTGTGAGAGTTAAACTTCGTTGCCAAGTAGCGGATAGAACATTGCCGATGTTGCTAGACGTGCAGTCTTAAACCTAGTTCAAGAGGTTTTGCATTCAGTACTCCGGTTTGAGCTGCTATAGTGGCCGCACCCTGGCAGGCAGTCATGACTGTTTTATCAGACACTTCCTCCACATATTGGATGGTGACAGTCTTTATGGGCGGCTTACTGAACATTATTGAACAATCGAATTTTCCCAAAGGTAGCCCCCAGAATTTTGTTAAGTGCTCTTCAATATTATGTATAGTATTTGGTGGTACGTGCCTTTGGTCAATCTACTTGGCTTTCACAACACTTGCCTCCCACCTTTCCCACTGAGCGCTTCCTTTCTGAAGCCGTCCTCGTTTCAAATGGTTTGTCGAACTGCAACCACAAGTTGGGCGTCCTGATCAAAGTACCCATGTTTACCGGCTCCAGCGCTGTCAATAATGTGGAGCAAAAAGGACTATGCCTAACCATGTCGTTCTATGTTAGTGCATCTACACGCACTTTAATTTTACTTAGCCCGTTTTGCGATCATTAGTTAGAGTTATTTTGTTCTACACTGTACAAAAGCACTCTTACCTAGCGATGCTGGAAAAATGAAACTTACTTTCATTCTTAGAAGCAGTACACGTTTCCGAGCCTTCATACCTGCGTCCATAGGAACATAATGCCAACGAGCGAAGTTTTGCTAAGCCAAACGTGGCACTACTGAAGCTATTGAGCTCGTAGTTACACCGAACTAGGCATCTGCATCCAAAATATTGAGAGGATTGGTTTCTTGTATTACCTGCACGAAACAGATTGACATACCCGAGAATAGCCAGGGGCTTACAAGGCAACACAGGTGGGGTAAAAAACCCACAGCAAATGTGTGTTTATTGGGCAGCTGCATGCATTATTCAATAAAGCGACATGCGCGTACGACCTCAATTAGGGAGTGCACTATGTCGTGATTGGCGGAGGGTTCCTGTACCTTCAACCGTGTGAAACGTAGTATAATGTGGAGTCCTTTTGGGTTACGTATTTGGCCTCATGGAGCTTTTTTTTTTCAGCTGCCCCCATCCCACGCGTGTGTATAACAGCCGCCACGCGTCCGATTTCTCCCTCAATTTCTATTTTCGTCTTCACTCAAGTCACCCCACAGACGTGGGATAAAGGGAAAATAAACGACAACGAATTCCCGTGCCGCCAGAGAGCGCAGCGTGTGCTCATTGAAGAAACGCTCCCCTTCCCTCATACGAAACTCCGCCAGGTGGCGTACACATGCGCACGAAGCGGAAGCACGTGGTTTGCGGAACCCCCTGCAGCGCCACGCGGTGAGCGTGAAGCGAAGTTTAAGGTAGCTTCTTGAATGTCACCATCCCTCTCTCTATACCATTCTCCCGCTACTCTCGCTCAGTGCTTTCGCACCCTTGCCATCCGCAAGGCGACACGCGGCCACGCGCCGATGGAAGGGACTCCAAGATATTTCCTATTCAGAACCGCGCCAGAAAAAACCTAGGAGAAAGAGTGGGATGGGGGCTCGGGCGTGGGAGTGGAGAACGCTTCTACAAAGCCTTGCCATCCTCCAGCTTTGAAGAAAAAAAAATGAATAGTGGAGTTGTTAGCCAGCCCCTTGTGTCGTCGACCAGCATGACTCGTGCGGAGCTGTATCTGCTTGTTTATCGTTTGCTGTTGGCGACAAGCAACACACAAATAAAAGATCCCGCCCCAGCCCACCTCCTCCTCCATCCGTCTTCAAAAACGACGCCCAACTCTCCCCACTAGCTGCACGTGTGATGAACGCACTACCATAGCATAGCATGGTGTCGTGGCCCCGAAAGAACACGTGTGTGGGGCTGCAGGGACCGGGGTTCACTGGAAAGTTTCCGCCTGGTGCCCGAGGAGGCTGCCTGCAGGCATTACATTGCGGATTTGCACATTTCCTACACTGCGATGACGTCCTTGCTAAGAGGAGCGAAGGGACAACCTGATGCGGTGCTTCAAGGAGACACACAAGTCCATATATATACAGCTAAGTGGCTATCCCATTGAATACGTGAAAAAGAAAAAGGACTTGCGATGGCACGTGGCTCGGTTTTAGGGCAATGCTCTGTGTGTACCGTGGAATCTGGGACAGTACATGTGCTGAGAATTCAGCAAAAGCTGTGCTCATCGTATGTTAAATCTCACCTGACTGCGCGTGAGTATAAGAAGTATAAATTTCGTGTGCATCCGTTAAATCTTGTCGTCTGGCTCCTGCAAAATGCAAAAAGAATGCTCAGTATTCCACGCATATGACGTGGAGTACAGCACATTAAACATATGTGGCGTATAATACAGCGCGTTTTCGCGCGTATTCAGATGTAGAATAGCACATGCGCTTCGTGGTTGATAGTGACGGCAGACGAGCGTCTTCACATGTCTGATGTTCCTTCCACGTTCATTCCTAATAAAAACCGCCAATTCGAGTGTTTATATTAAGAAGGGCCCTCATAAATCTCGAGGCCCGTGTGGTGTCCGATGGCAGTGCACGTTAATGTACCCCAGTTGGTCGAAATTTCCGGAGCCATCCACTATGGTGTCTCTCATAATCAGAGCTGGTTTTGGGACGTTAAACTCCACAAATCAATGAAGAAGGGACCTCATCATGCAACCTTGTTGTCGTCATGTACAATACGCTGCGAGTAAAATACGGGGAATGAAAGCTAAAAGCTACACTTGAAGGGCAGCTATCCTTCAATGTTTTTCAGGTGAGCCGCCGTTACACCACGCAGCCACTGAAATCTCCTTTTGAGTGCGGCCTAAACTATATGCTTCGCAAGGGCAGCACAGGTAAACCCTCGCATAACACAGACCCCCTGTATGTCTGTGTCCTTGTCATTTAAAAGGCAGCTCACCTGGACCTAATGCTTAGCTGTGACGTAAAAAAATAAGCTCTAGCTTCTGCTCGGCTACGTCAATTTTTATGCAGTTGAATTTGCGATGTGCTCTCTGAGTTATAGTTATTCCTGTATTATCCATATGAACTTCTTATCTTTTCTGAGTATCCAGGGCCTGGACATTCTTGGACTTATGTCCTTTTCTACTGATCACTTATTTATTCCTTTCTTTCAACTAACGTCTTGCTTGCATTTAAGTATGGTTCTTAAATTTCTCAGGAGTCTCCCTCCAAAATAAATTAACACCACCTTCCCAATGGGAACCATGATGGGATGCGAAGCAGCAGCGTTGCGCACGGGTGGCGTCACGGGTTGAACGGCGCTAACGCGGGTGCTTCGCATCCCGTCAGGGTTCCCTTTGGGAAGATGGTGTTAATTTTTTGCGCGTCAACCGACGAGTCGGCGGTGTAGCGAGCGGCGGTCGCGGTAGCGGAGCGAGCGGCGGTAGCGGCAGGTGTTGTGGGCGAACGGACGAGGCGGCAGCTGCAGGCGCTGCGGCGAGCGCGCGGCAGGCGAGGGAGAGAGTGACATCAGCGCGCACTGCGAGGGGAGCGTGAGGTCAACGCGCAGCTGCGGCGGACCTACTTGGCACCGCTCCAACACCTGCGGCGAGGGGAGCGCGTTGCGGCGCGTTCGTACGGACGCACGGAGGGACAGCGTTACACAGGCTAGTCAAAGAGCTGCTTCGCATCTAAAAGATCACGTCTACAGTGTTACGCTCCAGAGTGAGATAAAAAGAAGGAAATGCATGGAGGGCAAATCCATTTGGTGTTATCTATATTTTTTTCACCATTTCCCACCCTAAATATGGGGAAATGAACGAAAATGAAAGAGAACGAGAGAGAGGTAGAAAAACCATGAGCGCCGGTTATTCAAAATTGGCACACACGGTACAGCATAGCTCCAGACGAGCCCTTAAGTTAGTTGCCTTCGAAAACTGATGAAAGGCTCGTGTGGAATTGGAGGGTGATGTGCTATGGGCTACTACACCCCTATTATTTCTTCCGTTCAAAAATTCGATAGTTATGCGTATCCAGTGGAAACTAGGAAATCTGTCCCTCAAATCTTCACATTTCCGGTAAGCGCGCAATTGTAAATCAGCCATTGCAGTGCGATAGCTGTGCGCCCAGAACCCTGGACTAAGCTTTAAAGCGATTTCTCATTCTTGGAGGATTTGCGTATTACAACCGTTTTGCTATAATTTGTCCATGAAGCGACAGGCTCTGCAACCGAACATTACTAGTGTGAGATTGTATACCCAAAATGTCAGTTTTTTACCCCTTACGTGTCCCTATTTTTCTAATTTTCAGCGTAGGTTAAGGGGTGGTCGCACTATGACCATAAATCTCTGGTAAGACACAGACGCACAGTTTTAAAGAGTAAACCAGTTATTACGATGTGCTTTTATTTTAGAGGTCATAACTAATGGCTAGAGAATGTCGAAAGCAAGCTGCCAGTGTCACTTTTCATGAGTGAATATAGAAAACTTAAGAAGTCATTTGCTTTTGCCGTACCCGTAAGTAAATATTTAATCAACCCGTATGCTGCACGCTTCTAAGACTACACATCCAATCAATGAGATGAAACGCAGAAATGTAACGGTTCTAAAGGAAACCGTTATTTGTACGATTGGTACAGTTAGAAATGAGCCATGGTTCATCGACATCGCTATATCAGCTTGGCGCACGCAACCTCCCTTCCCCGCGTGTGACGAATGTACTTTTCCTACTAGCTTCTCGTTAAATCTCTGAGCGGGAACCACAAATTACAAAAAGTAACACTCAAGGAATACTTGACCTGAGTTCAAATCGAACTTCCCGTATTCTATTTTCTGGTCGGATCTGAGAGTTTAGAATGAAATAATTTACGAAAGGAAAGTAGGTTTTTTCTTCACAGAAGACCGCGAAACTGAGAAAAATGGATCACCGACTTATTGCGAAAGAAAACCCTTTTGCCATTCTATGAAAACTCCTGGAAAGTTGAACAGATGCGAGGGCGAGGAGATGTTATTCAATCGAGGAACGTGAAATCATAAAACCGGTCTTCACCGGCTGGCGGTCGATTCTAGGGTTCCCTGTACACAACACCAAAAGGTCTACCCAACATTCAGGAGCATCAAACTCCCGATCAGAATGGTTGACCCTTCACCGAGGTCCAGATGAAAGCGTATAACCCTTATCTGGTGACGCCCCCGATGTTTGTTTGTGCTTTTTATAGTAACTGTAGTATTCAAAAAGAGCAACGAGTTGCATGCAGGTCCGCCCCAATGAAACCCCAAATGAGACGCAAATTAAACTCCAGGTTCTATAACAGAAAGAAGGGAAGCCATATATTTGCGAGAGTGGGGAAAAGTAACCTGAACTTTCCCATAGAAAGGCTCACTCCTTTATGGATGCTATAGCGGTAGTGTCAATTTCGTCGGAGAAGCGTTGGCGGTGAGGACGCAAACCGGCTTCACGCGCTTTGAATGGTGTGATCGTGTTGACCGGCTTTACAGGAGCATAAAAAGGGTTCTTCGAGACCTTTAATTGCCAGCTACGGTCACAATAGTAGGCTTTCCCCGGAGAACGTTTTGCTGAATGGGCTTTTTCGTAGCATTTCCCACGAGGTCTATATCGAAAGGAGGTTGCCAGGTCGGCGCTCAGACATATTGAAGCCAATAGTTCATCCTTAAAAAATTCTCGAAAGCCTCGAGGAGAGTCGAAACCTCTCAGCGCACATGGGCTTTGTTGCCGTTTGAGCCTTTAAGAGGCGACGGCCTTTACACAGGCCTAGAGCTAACGTTGCTTGGTTGTGAACATCCCATGGTAAGAGCATTAGCAATTTTTCTTCGTGGACAGTGTTCGCCTTCAAGAGCCAGGCACATTCAGTCCGTGTAGAAAAAAAGGGGGGAGGGCGTTGGGAGGGGGGCACCGTTACGCTAGCTGCGGGTCAGAGCACCGCTCCAGTGTTATGACTGCCCCAAAAAGCGCATATTTACTCATATCTCTGGGTCGAAGCTTTGCAGGCTTCATGTCCTCTTCGTTGATATGGTAGTTCTTTAACCGGGTGTCCGTGGGTTGGTGTTTAGCGGCGATGCTGTTGCGTTGAGCAGTTAAGCCACTTCTCTTTCGAGGTGGCATTTACTGATGACTTTCGCTGAAGCTCTGGCTGCAGCAGTCAACACGTGAAGCACGCGGTCAAACTCCAGGGGTGCGTTTACGTTGGTGACGCCCCATTTCGCTCGTCCCGCAAGTTCCCGAAGGGTCGGGGCTTTCTCCTCGGTAAAATTTCCTGTTCTCACAACGGTTGCTAGTCGGTTTTCGGTTAGCAGAGACTTCTTGTGTAGAGTCTGAAGGATACAATCGCGACGAATAATCGCGAAAAGGAAGACTCCCATGTTAAAATGAGCAGTCCTATTGACCTCCAGTTCTTATTTTTTCTTATTCAAGCTCTTCGAACTGCGCATAATGTGAATCTTTTTGCGGAAAAGTGAAGCATTGTCGATATTAATGTTGTGTTCCAGCTGTACGACACTCCAAAACACTTCTCATTCACCGGCATGCACTCTATCGGCTGTCAAGCGGATTCCTTTTGAAAGCCATAGCTCGCAGAAGTCTTCAGAACAAGATATTTAACATGAGGTTAATAAATCATTACACTTTCTTTCTTATCTCTTCCTAAAAGCTAATATTTCTCGCTGGTTTGAGACAAATGTTACCAAATTATTGAAGCAGATGTTGTCTTGGTTACCATGAAGAATAAACTTCTATATCCAACATCGTGTAAGAAGTTCATCACCCTTTTGCTGCGAAATACTATAACTGTGTGACTCTGCGCTGTGTATATGCGTACACCCACCCATCAAAATTACCTGTTCGCCCATCCGTCTTGTCATCATAACAAATTCTATCTATCTATCTATCTATCTATCTATCTATCTATCTATCTATCTATCTATCTATCTATCTATCTATCTATCTATCTTGTCCCTTCCCCGTCGCATAAGTTAGAAAACTGGATGCTTGGCCTATAGGTGGCTTTCAGTGCTTCTCTTTTCTCTCACTGATCTCTATATCCGCAACTAGCCTATTAATAGAATGGATCCTATAACATAACATACATTATGACAAGCATTGACTATGAAGTCAAAACAGGAGCCAATTTCTTTTCCTGCCTCTGTACTCCTCATCACAGATTAATGAATTAGGATAACAAATTCTAAAGATTACACTACACGAACGTAAGAACCCTGCAGCTGGCGTAGCTACATTTATTAGTCAAGCAACCGTCTTTTTTTTTTCAGTGAGCGTTCATAAAGCAGACGCTGAGGCGCCCTCTTACGCAAGCATCCTTTTCTTTTTTCTTTCGAAGAAGACAAAACAAGCCTGTAAGAAGGAGAGTTCCCCTCATGCATCAAGGCGTCAGAATCGGAGCAAGGGTTCTCTAAGAACGAGCCGTGAACGAAGACTGGAGGGAGTGAGAGCGACCGCCGTAGCCCCAGACAGCAACTCTTTCACGCCAAGCACTTTAGTCGAGGTAACAACGGCAGCGTTGAGTATACGCAAGCGTTAACAGCGTTCCTGACCTGGTTTCGTACTTGGCAGCGGCGGCTTCTAGAGAAAGAAAAGCGGAGCCGAAAGTAGGCCCCATAATTAGAGTATTACCGCACCAAGCTCTCATACCCTCTCTCTCACTCTCTCGGATTGCCCGGCGGACGCGATGGAATTCGCTAGACACCGGATGACCAGCCGAATATGCCGGCGGACGATTGTGCATAGTAATTGACAAACGAGAGACGGCGTGAAACACTTCTAGGAGGGCTAATACTCGTCGCCTTTATCGGAGAGACATCGAGAAAGGTCGCGGCCTGTCGCGTGCCCTCTCAGTGGAAAGACGGAGACCGTAATTCCTGGATGCTTGCCCGCCACCCAGATGTTGACTGGTCCCCTTTCTGTGTGGTGTTCTATAAGGTTCGGTGTCAACGTTTGACCCAGCCCTGCATCATTGCTGGTTTTCGCAGCATAAGGAAACGACAGCAAGCACCATATTAGCTCTCCTAATCGCACATAATATAGTAACAGGCACAGTTGCTTGGATGATCTTGGTACTACGGTGTGGTCCATGAGAAGAGGGTTGAGGGAAAGAAAAAGTATAAAGCAGGCGAGTTAGCAAGCAGGTTGGCCTGGCCTGGGGAACGAATAAAGAGTCCGAATGATTAAAAAGGAGCACAAACTAAATTCGGTTATGATGTCAATGCATATTACTTCTCCGCTCAATGTTCTGAAACCTCGAGACAGCGCCGTAGTACTTTGAGGCCTTTTCTAGCAGCATTGTGCGAGATCACATTGTCATGACCCTGTTTCTGAAGTGCAATCATTTCCGTTTAGTTTATGTACAGAGCTGTGAGCATCTCAGTCCTTTTAATTCGAAATGGCGTGTAGTAAAAGAAGTGTTACTAAATGCAAATAACCGGAATAAATTAAACCATGCATTAGTGGCGCACCATTCTGAACCAAATCACGTAGCCGACCGTCTGAGCTGTGGCGCAGTGGTTAAGCGGAAGACGTCGCAAGATTTACATTATTCGCAACCAACAGTGTGATAAAATGCAATAGGTAAATATAATCAAAGAAGAGATAGGACTGCCAGCGCTACTGTTGCGTCCGCTGCTACTGCTACTAATACTGCTACTACTACTACTACCACAACCACGATCACAACCAATACCTCTAATGCTGCTACTGCTACTAGTGCTTCGCCGCTACTACTTCTGCTCCTCCTAGTACAAAAAAACAACGAAAAGCAGAACAGAGACCAAAGTCGCTGTTTTTACATCCCAATGACTTATGACAAGAGTAACAGCAGCAGCGGAACTTCGTGCTTTGCAAATGGAGCACGTGGTGCAGAAATATCTAAACCCCAAGAATCTATGTATAGGCACGGCGGTCCTGTTACCTGGTTTTAGCGGCTTGAACCACCCCTTGCGCCAACATGGATTCAACAAAGGCTCGGCAGGCCTGCATGACGTGGCCCGTTCTGCTGCGGCATTTACGTACCCGTCCAGCCTCATTTGCAGCAGCAGCAGACGAGGGGAGCGCAGTTCACGTGGAGACTCGAGCGGTAGCTTTTGCTTTCCTTGATGCCGCCTTCAATTAGTTCAATATACGGCGAAGAGTCGCTGTCGCATTACCTAACGCTACACCCATCGCGTACTGTACACTTCTATAATGATCAGGGAATGGTCTTGTGTGCCACCCGTTCTTGGGTGGGAGAAAAAGTGGCCTGTAACGCCGAGTGGCCGGGGAGTATTGCATAATACGATAAGAACCACGCTAGTGCAGTATTGAGGAGCGTAAACGTGCACCTACGCGGCAGGCACTTTTTGTCAGAATGCACGTTCGTTGTTCTTATCGCGTTCGTTTGCAGTACGTTATCAAAATACGCCCACGTTGATTGTGCCATTCAGTTTCATGCATGAAACCCAGAAACTACCAGTGTTCTACTTCAGTAGATCTTCGCCTTCATATCTACTTTTTGTCTACTAAAGGTCTACTTGAGATTTGCTACAGCATGTCTGGCGTTCTGTCGGAGCGGAGTCCCGCAAGGTGTCGACAGCGTCAACGAACCATTTGTGACCAAGGCCATAAAGGAAGCGGAGCAGGTACGCATCATGGGTACTTCCCTTAGACGCACACCATGACAACTCTTCGCAGCCGCATGCCTTCTGGGGGACTAAAGAGAAATCGGGAAATCGCCATCACGGCGAGGTATATTAGACATTGCATTGTGGACTGAAGCGTTTCCTCACTGTATGTCCAAAACTGCAGAGAGGAGGAGGAGGGAGGAAAAGAACGAAACAGAAAGGCAGGGAGGTTAACCAGGAGGGCGTCCAGTTGGCTACTCAAAGCTAGGGGAATGGGATAGGGGAATAGGAAGGCAACAGAGAGAGAAGGAAGGGGAATGAAGTAAGATATATGTAGGGAAGATACTTGTAGGACTGCGCCATCAATCATAGGCGTACGCTCAAACCTGTTGTCCTCAGGAAGCCTAGCTGAATAGGTTGACACAACCAGCAATGGTAACGGATGTAGCTAAGTTACGCAGTGACATATAGAGTCTACCCCGGATAAACGGGAATACTAGATCGACCTATCCAGGGTACACGAACCGACGACAGAGAAGCTCCGCCAGAGCAGGAAATCTCCATCACCGCACTTCAGGCCTCATGGCCTACACATCGGAAAGTGCATTGACCTCTTTAGACGCACAATACTTAATGACAGCATATTCAGAAAAATCGCAATGAACTAATAATGTAAAGAAGCAAAAATAAGAATAAAAGAAGACTTACTGAGGAAGGTGTTTACCGCTGCTAGTTTAGGTCCTATCTCACTTCAAGCCATGGGCATGATCGTAGACCGTTGTCTGCGAGCGCGTTCCGTTTTGTTCGACTTGTGGCGCACATTATTGGCCTAGTTGGGCCACACTTTACGTAGTAGGCCATGGAGTTTGGCCAGTTTTGCATGAACACAGTTTTATACAGGTACCGCGTTTAAGCTTGCGATTTAAAAAGAACCTCTTCGTTTTAACAAGCCTTTCCTATTCATTAGAGGGTGAAAATCGATTCGAGTTGTCGTAAATTACCTACAAGCAAACAACAAAAGGTGCTCGTCAACTTCTGGGTGTTCACCGCTTTCCGAATGGCTGCTCTTGTCCGCCGCTTTTGAGATATCTTACGAGCCATCTTGTTACAAAGCAGTACTCGCTAAAACCAGAACAGCGACCAATCTGGTAACCAGCTTCGCACTCAACTGCGCGAAGTACGCAGTGCGCACAACGGGAACCAGTTACCGCTCACTGGGCCCTGTTTCTACTCCTTCCTCTTAAATGAGCTATACTTGTGCTGTATGCACTATAATAACCTTCTTGACCAATATAACTACACGTGAATATGCCGTTACATTCCAATGATGCAAAAACGCTAATGTCCTACGAAATAGTCAACATCAATTCGAAATTAGCAACAGCCAATGGAACATGCCGATATGTATTACCAAGCAGCTCACGTCCGCCTCTGTTATTGCGAGGCACTTGAAGTGATCCACTTCGGGCAAAGCTCGATTTGAGCGAGAGCGTCCGCATGAAACAAAAACAAGATGGGGCACTTCATTATCACGACTTGACAAGCTTGCAGTCACAACGTCAATTTGTATAGTGGCACGGCGCACGCGCGTTCGACAGTGGAGCGAAGACACGAACGCAATATGGAATGCCGTAAACGTTCGTTCGATTCACACATATGCATTCAGTTCCTCACGGAGCGCGGCAGATGCCTCGAAATATTCGTTGTGGGGGCTCAGCTCCGTGATATTAATTATTGGTGACACCCAAGGGAGCAGCAAGTGAAGCTCTCTACAAATGGAATTATTTTCGGCACCGCGGTGGCTATAAGTCGCGACCACTTTGCGTTGCTTGGGGAGATGTAATGAGGCTCCAGACGTGGCGCGGTTTAACGTTTGAAACAGCCTAGAAGGGATGCCGTTACGTAATATGCGATATGTAACACAAATCGCGAATACTCATTGCAAATTGGGCCTCCGTTTGCACGTGACATGCGAGTTCGTGCTCGAGCTCGCTACACGGAGCGACATTTTTCGGTGCTTGCCATTCTCGTCAATTCATGAAGCAGCAATCGCATTAGTATTCAGATTCCATGTTGTTTTTGGAACGGAGTCGAAGTTCCGGTGCCGCAAATTGACAGCAGAGATGCGTAGCTGCGTTTCATGGTGTAAAACGTGGAACGGGTATAAATGAAACAAGAATAAAAAATTACTCCGTCTCCCGCTAAAGGGGACCATGAGCCCATGCGAAGAAGCACGGGGGGTGCACAGCGCGTTTCCATCGGTTTGACGCTAGCAGACCCTGCCTGCGTCAGCTTTCTCTCTCGCGGGCGAGGGCGCGTTCTCGTTCCTTGCGAGCTGGTAAAGCGTTCATCGAAGAAAGAGCGTTTCCATAGTCAACCCGCGCCGTTCGGAGAGGAGGCACTGGACAAGGAGAAAAGGGGGAGGAGGATGCGCATGCGCAGTGCGGGTGTGGACAACACACGGCGGAGGGAGGGACGGACAAAGCCCCCGCCATAAGCTGCTTCGCATCTAAAGCAGCACTCGTGGATAGACAGACATATCATACTAATGCTTTCTTTTTCAAAGAACGCACATGTTCCATTAGGCCATATTTCTCCTACATTCGGCATTTTTTGTGCACATGTTTGAAGCGCAACAATGCGACAAAAAAAAAAGAGAAGAGCCCCAGCCTTCTGTCCGTCGTGCTTCTATGTCTGTGGTTTATTAGCGCTAAGCTTTTTTTTCCGTTTGATAGTACTCTCTTACTGTCGATGGCAAAACAGCCATTAGCAATAGAAAACCTAGTACTGGTCGTTTAACATTAAACTATTTATTATTATCATTAACTGTTTTCTGCAGGCACAAATAGATCTGATCAAGGCACGTATTGGGCACTTAGTACACGTTCTCCACTTCATGTAAATAGCAGCAAGCTTAGCAGCTAATAGTGCACGGTCTCTCTGTAATAGAGCTCCTAAGTCCTTCAAGTAACAGCGGAGAACATTTGACAACCATTTTAGACCTCTTGTCTTTCACCACCCATTGGGATGTAGTGTTGAAGCGTCTACCTTTCTGTCATTCACTCTGCTAGTCCGGTGTTATCCGAAGGGCGTTATTCGAAATCGTAACTGCTACCTCTTTACCAATATTTGATTGTGAGGACGATACTTGCAAGTTTCTACGGTATTGCGTCGTCTTCGATATATGAGGAAACGCTTTGTCATCAATCTCTCCGTAGTTCTCAAGCAATTCTGAAGCCGAACATCCCGGCGTTCTTGACATGTAGCAGGTAGGGAGGTGACCAACTTCATTGATTCCCGAGAAAATCATGAGATGGGGGTAGAGGAAAAATTGTCCGCGTATCTGCGTGCTTTGCTGCAAGTGCCGTCGAAAGACGATAGTCTTCTGTCGGCCGTACTGCGATGCGTGAGATATGGACGCCACCTGGTAGCGCCGTCGGGAAACATGAGCTTGTGCAGAATCCATGAGCAACTGCCAGGTCGCAGCACCAAATCATGGGCAGAGGCCTTTTTCGTCCATAGCGTCGCATCTTTAGCGCAGCCTATCAAACAATAAGGTCTTTAAAATTGCGTATGCATATATTTTCTAGTAAAGGAACACACCACCGAATATTCACGCATTGATGTTGCGCCTCAGATGTGTATAATATGTGCTTTTTGATCGACAACGTTCACAATGTGTCATAAAAAGCAAATTGTCATCAGCGGTTCGAAGTTCAAAGGAATACTACTTTAACACGCGGCTACCTCGTTTCATGAAAAGTGCGCCGGAGAAATTTTGGGGATATTTAAGCGAAGCTAAGAGACCTTTCAATGAAATAATGGTCTTACGGAACCACTATAGAAGACGTGAATGAAATCGCCGGACATTTTAACAATTACTTCCACAGCGTTTTTTCCCAGTAAAGTGCAGGTAACGTGCTTCATTCTACTGTTTCTGAGGCGCACGAAGTGAACTTTATGTCATATAACGGTAGAGTGTCAATGCTTCTAAATTTGAAGACAACGAAATCATGTGGCCCAGATGGTATCTCAAATATGTTAAGCGCTATGCGGGAGTTATTGGTACATTTCTTTTTATACTGTTCAGAGCTTCTTTGTTGTCTACTCAAGTGCCCAAAAACTGGAGGAAAGCTTGAGTGGTGCCAATCCTTAAAAAAGGGCAATCGTTTATCTCTAAAAATTGTCGACAGATATCTTAAATTCGTCCTGCTGTAAACCAATTGAGCATATCATCGCCAACCACATCACAAAATTTTTAGACAGAAATTGTGTTAACGAACTGCCAGCATGGCTTCAGGAAAGGCTACTCCACCGCGACACAACTGTTAACTGTAATTCATAGTTTTGCGAAGACATTGGATAATAATGGTCAAATCGACGCTCTTTTTTAGACTTTAGTAAGGCGTTCGACAAGGTAGTGCACAGTAAACTTATTCAAAAACTCAGAGATTACAATCTTCCTAGCATTATAGTTTCTTGGATAGCAGCTTATCTTTCGGATCGCGTGCTGTTTGTCACTATTGAGGGCAACGGCTCGAGCTGCCTTCCAGTGACATCCGGTGTACCCCAGGGTAGCGTCCTGGGGCCATTGTTGTTTTTGGTTTACATAAATGACATTGTCAACGTTGTTACACCTGGCACACAAATCAGATTGCGGATTATTGCTTTTTATATCAGGAAATAGCTACAGTGCATAACCAAACCGACCTCGAGATAACTTCGCAGAACATACAAGCGTGGTGTGACAGGTCAGGCATGACTTTAAAGAAAGACAAAACAGTCTGTCTTCGTTTCACAAGGAAAAAAAGCCCGTTAAGATATACCTACACACTGGCCGCCTTACAGCTAAAAGAAGTTGAAAATGATAAATATCTAGGTGTAACATTCTCAAACAACCCTTCGCGGAATTTACATATAAGTAATATATGTTCCTCAGCTTTCCGTAAACTTTGTTTTCTGAAACACAAGCTTAAAAATTCACCCGCCCACATTAAACTACTGAGTTACATTACTTTCATTAGACCAAACGTAGAGTATGCTTGTATTACATGGGATCCCTACACTAAACACAACATTGAAATAATAGAGAGAATCCAGAGAAAAGCTGTTCGCTTCATTTTACTCTAAGTTCAAGCACACCGATTCCCCCACACAGCTGATGACATAAAATGACATCCCCCTCCTAGAAACACGTAGGCAGATTCTCCGCCTCAATTTCCTACAATCACTCATTAAACGTGAGTTATCCATCGACCCCGCATTATATGTAACACCTCTGTCCACAAGGCGTGCACGTCACGATCGCCCACTTGCATTAACCCCACATTTGGCTAGGACGGATATTTACAAATATTCATTTTTTCCGAGGACAGTGTCGGAGTGGAATTCTAAACATGTAATGAATGAACCTTTTTAAGTTACGACAGTACCCGCGTTATGTGTTGTGTTTCGGTATTGTATGTTTTCCTTGTCTTTTCTTCTTTTTTGTTCTCTTTTGTTTTTAGTATTATTAATTCTGTTGTAATTACAGTACTGCATTTCTTTTATCATACGCAGTCTGAGTGCCTTTACTGAGTTCAGTGTGAAAATTTACGCAATCCTATACTCCTTGTATTGATATTTTGGTATTGTACTGGCGTCCGCTCTCGCTCACCTTGACCTGCGACGGATGTCGGTTCATGCCATTTTGGAATGTCGACCGCACAAGACATCACAATTGAAGGTGACAAAGGCGCTGCTGCAGTTCTTAAAGACGACAGACTTGCACAAGCGACTGTAACAGCGATGTGTGATGTCGTGTGCCATGCAGCTGCCACTGACTGTGAGAATGTGCTATATGTTCGCCCACTTTCTCTCTCTCTTCCTCTTTCCTTTCACCTTTCAATCTCCCCTGTCCCCTTCCCCTCGTGCAGGGTAGCATACCGGTTGTCATACACTGGTTAACCTCCCTGCCTTTCCTTCTCTACTATTTCCTTCCTTCCTTCCTTGGTATTGTATTTCTTTTTTGTGTGTACTATGAATGCCCTTCCTGCATGGACCGAATTCTGGTCTGCAGTATGTTATAAAATAAAAAATAAAGATAAGTATGAACGCAGCTGCAAGTTCAAAGTGGCTGGGCGTTAGGCAAGTGCTTAAACTTTGGCCGGGTGGCTGAATCGTGTGACAGACAGACAAACAGGCAGACCAAAATTTCTGCGATCAAGTATCCCAAGAAAGACTATCGTCTTTGAAAGGAAGCAGGACGGCTATGAGCCCCCGGGCCACTTTATATGGCCGGGCACTTTTGTGCTTCGGCGACCCTTCTGGCCCAGCCCACTGCCCGAAGCTGTAGATCCGGTTACAAGCTGCTCATGGCAGCATCGCATCGCTCATGCTCAGACCCTTGCCACGGGGGCTTGGCTTTGTTAGGGCAATTTTAGAAAGATGTGAGTGAAGTCGGTTGTGGTGCTAAGCGAGAAGTTGCAGTGCGAAGAGGTTTCACCGTGCGTGATAATGGAGAGAAGGAAAGGGGCCGTGACTGTGGCAGCTTGAAGTTCGCGCCACAGAATCTGGTCACTCCTGGAAAAAAATGCCGCCCGCATCTTCCCTCGGGGGAACTCGAGTAAATGCGTCGCAGAGTGGTGGGGGTATCGCGTGAATTTTGCGTAATTGGGTATGGTTTGGGAATGCTTAATTGTTATTTCGTCTTCATTATTCTTATTTATTGAATGAAGGCGCTTGCTTCCACGAGCAGCGTCCGGAGCCGCGTCTCGTTGACGACATTTGCACGCCGCTCCTCGCTCACGTACCTGGGGTCTTAAAGCTCGCTGCTCACGTTCTTCTCGTGCGTTCGAGGGAGAGGAGTACGGGGGAGAGGTCCGCAAAGACGCCCTTGACTGAATTCCGAACGCGTGCTCTGCCGCTTATATACACACCGCCCGCGTTCGAGGGAGAGGAGTACGAGGGAGAGGTCCGCACCCCCACTGCGCATGCTCGGCTTGCTGAACGCCCGGTGGGCCGGCACGAGACGAGCCGAGCATGCGCAGTGGGATTGTGGACGGCGCCGACGCCGAAGCACGACATTGTGCGACTAAGAAATGCTCTGCATTTAAAAGATTTATGCGGTGGGGGAGGGGGGTACGTTAGGCGAGAGTTTCTGTAAAAGATGGTGAGTTAGCCGTAGCCGAGGAGTGCACTGCGGAACGAAGGCAGGTCGCTCTCAGCGCGGTTGGCGAGTGCACGGGCCTGGCTGTGAGCAGCCGTGTTGCCTGGGTGTCCGCTGTGTGGAGGGACCCAAATGAGGGTGATTAGGCTATTAGGTGGGGAGGGGAAGTGAGGATTTTAGCAGCCGGGGAGAGAATTCCGTGATTCGCATAATTACCAATTGCGCTTTTTGAATCTGACAAAATATACTCTGCGGAGGACCCTACAATTGCTAGTGCAATTGCAACCTCTTCCGTTTCCACGGATTCTGAAAATTTGTTATCGACGCACTTATAATCGGGTTTAGGAATCCCTCTAAAACGGTCAATGCGAAAGCTGGTCTGTCTGAATATTCGGCTGCGTCTACATAAACTGCAGGAGTGTGAGGAGGGTAACTGGTGTGGAGAGCCTTAGCTCTAGCTTCCCGTCTTCTAGCTCTAGCTTCCCTGATTGTGCTCCGGGTGGGCGTTTTTAGGAAGAGGCAGGATACAATGGTTATTGCTAAAAGCAGTGGGAGGAGAGAACGCAGCCGTAGTATCGCCAGATAGGTTTATTTCAAGTTGACACAGGAGTATTTGACCATTTTCTGTGCGCGATAGCCATTGGTATTGACCTAGGAGGGGCGCTTTTACGAGTTATCCCAGGGTGTTATGCACCCTAAGTTGAAGCAGTTTCTTCGTGGGTGTTGAGATAAGAAGGCGGAGAGCAGTTTTATAGGCAGTGCGGATGATTCTGTTAAGCTGCTCGGGGCCTCCGTGGGTGTGAGGTTGAGGTAAGGAATGGAGTAGGTGATTTGGCATAAGCAAAAGACCTGAATGAGGCGACGAGTATCGGCTTCCCTCATACAGCGAGGACGATTGTAGATGCGCCGAATTACTGAAGCTGTATTGAGAACCGTAGTGCGGATTAATTTTATCGTGTCAGAGTTGGGGCTATCCTTAGAAATATTGAGACCTAAAATATTGATTTTATTCAAAACGCGGACGGCAATGTTATCTAGTCTGATTTTAATGCTAGAGCTATCAGTCTCTTTCGGACAATGACAAGGTGTTCGGATTTAGCCACCGAGAATGTCAGACGAATGCCGTTGACGAAGTGAACAATAGCGTCCACGGATAACTGCAGTTTTGGATTAGATTTCGCCATAATTGCCAGCATTGACTCAAATAGTGATGTCATCGGCATACAGAGAGTGGTTGACGGAAGGAATTCTTTTAACTTCCCGCGCTAACGGTATAAGGGCTATGTTGAAGATAAACGGAGACAGAACTGCTCCTTGGGGCGTTCCCCTGCTTCCCAGGGTGAAAAGATTGGTTTTGAAAGTATCCAAATGCAGGCAGACAGACCTGTCACTCAGAAAGGCAGCGACATACCTGTACGTGCAAGAGCCTATGTTTACATCGCTCAAAAATTGTGAAATGGACGGGAAAGTAGCAGAGCGACGGAAATGTCTTCGCAACGACCGGGTGATGTTCGCGATGTGTGTTGGCAAATTTAAAATGGCCAGTGCACAACATTGGCTCGCAAGGCATTCTGTCGTCACGTGAGAAATTTGTAATGGTCTCAAGAAGATACAATTTAAGCACCGAACTTGCTTTGGTCGCTTAGAGGAGCCCGGAAAGCAAAGCAACGCTTTGGAGCCAATGACAGCTGTCGACTATGGTAAGCAATCGTTGAACTAAAGAACACTGATCTTTTAACACTGAACTTTGAACTTCAGAGTTTCACTCAGCGTAACGTGCCTATTAGATGGGAAAATAGGTACTGACGTCATTGCACTAATGCGGCTTGGCTCGGCTTGCGTTCTCCGTCGGCAAGCGTAGACGTACGCATAACATGTATTGCTATCGAGTTATGGCGCAAACGTGTTCAAAGGCATCTATTATATGAAGGCACGAGGTATATATTGTTTAATGCGTGAACTTCCGCTACAAAGAATACTTTGCTGAAACAGCGTCACAGTTTTAAAATATGAGTTGTATTACCCAACGATTCGAAGAGAGAAATAACTCCACTAGAACATGTGCAATACTTATATAAGTGACGCCATCCGCGCACAAGAGCTTAAAATTTGCGTTTTGATTCAACGACGTAGCCACTTAGCGCGCGCGCACTGTGAGAGGAAAGGCCTGGTAATATTGCTGGGGTGTTCTATGTGCTACGATTATTAAAAAAATTAACCGCAGCCTACTACTCCGTCTTCTTTCCCTGCAATATATACGGTTGGGAAATTTAAACGTTTCTGTCCACATATAATCGAAAACAACGACAAATGCTTTAAGTGAAAAACTGAATTTATAGGTATTGTGCCGTCCACCACCTGCGTTTATGTATAGACATAACTATAGACATAACTAAAAATATTTGCTGAAATGATGTAGAATTTAATTTTAATATCACTAGGTTAGGCTGGTGTCGAGTGAGCATCCATGAAGGAAACCTGATACAGCATTACAATGCTTACCGACTTCACTTTTGCGTATCAGTTCGTCTCTTGTGGATAAACCGCCCGTTCCTTCACTTATATTTCATCTGAAAACAAAGCGTGACAGTTCATCAAAGAGTCGATATGCACACATGGACCTTGGAACCAGGAAATATTACGTTACTTTGACTGCGCCTTTTTTTTTTTCTTCTCTCTATTGGCCATACGCTAACGAAAAGTCGCTGGAGGGATGATCATTGTACTGTCTGTTACTGCCTCCTCAGTGCCCGTCTCTCATTCATTCATGAAGGGTATTGTTTCAACCATGTTATTGGCTACCGATCGATGTTTGTTTCTGCGGCCCATTGATCGCACGGCCCTCACGGGAGCATTGCCTCTCACGCTCATGGGCTCAACATCCATGCATCTTTTTCTTTCTTTCTCCACTCCAGCTTTTCTTTTCCCCGTGGGACCAGCTGCTGTAAAACAGTTACAGCAACGCAGAATTGATCCTCCCTTTAGGGACCACGGTATTAGAGGCCGCCCTAGGGATCTTCCAAGGTCAGATCGTTGAATAGAAGCCCGTATTGTGGACACCCCGGAAGTAAGGCAATCCGTACCGAAGAATGACGGTTCCGATGATGGGCAATAGAATAACGGCCATTATCGCGGCTTCGTATACAGTGCGACGAAGCGGACGCGAATAGGTCACGTGAAGGAGATCACGTTCTTGCACAGGGCGACGTGCGACTCACGGATGCTAACGGTTGTTGCCTTCGCTAGGCGTCGCCGCTTCGGTGAATTTCGTCACGATCTTTATATTGCATATTTGCGGTTGCCACCGTTTCGTAACCTTTCTGCAGCATGCGATTCATCCTCTGTGGTTCCTCAGTACCACGGAGGTCGTGCTTGGAGATGCTTTGGCACGCGTTTGCTTCCGTACGTTGTGTACTTGAGTATGCGTGTGTCAGCTGGGATCCCCATACTCAACAGTTAGTTGACCTGATAGAAAAATCCAGGGTAAGGCTGTACGATTTGTCTTGGGTAATTACGACAGCAGCCTCAGTATCACTGAAAGTAAGCGTGCACTTCACTGGCAGGATCTGAAAGACAGAAGAAAGGCCCTGAGACTGAAATTCTTTCACAGCGTCTATTATTCAAAAACAGGCATAGACAGAAACAAATACATCTCGTTGCCATGATATATTTCGCGTAGAAGGGACTACGCCTTGATAGTTCGCGAATTTCCATTTAAAGGTGACACTTTGCGTTATTCATTTTTTTGTAGGACCACGAGCTAGTGGAATTATCTTCCGTCAGACATTGTTGAAATACAATTTAATGATGACTTTTACAGCACTTCGTGTGAAGAAATGGTTGACTGTTGATTTAGTGATGTATATACACCCCCCCCTCCCCGCAGGAATGCCTGCAATGGCGATGCAGGTACCGAATAAATAAATAAATAAATAAATAAATAAATAATTAAATAAATAAATAAATAAATAAATAAATAAACACTCACCATTCAGTGAAGAAGGAACTGAAGGACTGGTGTACTTGAAACTACTCTTAGTTTTCTAAATTTTCAAATGTGTTGTCATGTTCATATTCAGATTGACACGTGGATTCTAGTACACGTTCAAGAAAAATATGCGGCTGTATTTTTTATTTTATAGTATGCACTTAAAGACTTCGTGCGCTTACAATGCTTGTCTACGCATTGTATTTGTTACATTGCAGACGGACAATGCTAGATCTTGATCCAAGGAAACTGGAAATTTCAATGGTTTATTTCATTTGCAAAACGTGCGGTTACTTGCTCAGCAAACTCCACTGCGCAATACGTATGTACCACGCACCTGAAACTCGCCCGATGGTGGCCATCGGGCGAGTTTCAGGTGCATGTTCGATTGCCTTATCGTCTGCTTAAATTAGAGTGATCAATTTATAATGCTTGTCTAAGGGTAGAAATAGTCACCGAGACTACGAAAAGCTCCCCTAGATGCATAACAAATTAAGGAAATACCTCGGGTCCATGGTTAAGCGTAGGATTACTTGAAAAATTCAGGTATACTTACAGTGATCATTCTTTTTTTTTTGGTGACGGCATAGCGATGAGAAACCCTTGTATTCCTATTACGATACGGCTGTCTTTCTTTACATTCAGTCGGTTATCCGCTGTCGCATTCAGCGGTTATCCGCTGTCGCAAACACGAGTGCTGCACGTGTACTGGGCATAATACGTAGTGCAGAACACGAACAGGAGGGCAGAAGAGTGCGCACTCGGGTCTCGACTTGCCCTGCTTTTCTGAGCAGCGTATTCTGTTTAGCGGTGACCGATCAACACGCCGAAACCCAATCGGTTGTAAAGCATATACTTACACATTATGTCTTACCAACCACCTTCTTCATTACTTGAAACAAGCCATTTCGAATACTCATGTTTTCAAGCCATAGTCAACCACACGTGCCACGCTTTTATTTATTTAGCTTGCGAACGTTATGTATGTTACGTTCATTACTTCAGGAACTGCATGCGTTAACTCAGTGAAGAAAAATTATGGAGCTGATACCGCCACGTGGTTGAACTTTAAAGCAATATTCTTCACGCTGACTCGCTTCTAATTTACGATGCACCGACGAATTCGAGTGTAGAAGTGCCGCCAGTTTGCCGTTATTATTTTTATACATACTAGCGCTACATTAATCTTATGCAGTGAGCTTGAACGACATGCACCTGCGGCAAACTGAGTTTAGCATGTACGTGCGAAAACGCCTTATCCTCGATGTCGGATGAGTCAGCCTGTATGAGTCGTGTTCGCACAGCACATTGAAGGGTGCCTCCTTTCTGTTATTGAACAGTCGCGTGTGTCAGCCGCAGTTCATTTTGATTTTCGTGAATCCGTTCATCATCTATGTGACCCTTCTGTGGGTGCAACAATACCGTAACATTACTTATAATTTATGGGACCTTATTGGTTAACACCAGCTATCATTATAAAGCACGGCCCGTAGTTGTAGTATTTTTGACCGTCTGCTGTTTTTTAGGGTGTTCGTAAATCTAAGCTCAAGGGTGATCTTTTCATTTTGCACCCATCGAAACGTGGCCGCTAAGGCCAGGATTCAATCTTGCGACCTCGAGCTTCAAAAGCCAACAGAAAGCTACCATGCCGGCAACAACATTATAGTGGCCTGTATAGTAGGACATCGTGTCCCTTTTTAGTATTCTAGAATAAACAATCTCACGACAGTGGCACAGCAATTGCGCACTTTACAAGGCCTGCATTTAACCCGTCTTCACTACGTCCGAGCCGGAGGCCTCAGGCCTGGCCCCTGAGCTAAACATCATCTCTGGGTTATCGTTCGCTGCTTGACCTTCTGCAAGGAAGAAATTTGCTTAGATACGTTTCGAACTCTTTCGTACTGTGGTCAAGGCCAACTTTCAAAGCTGAAGAAAAAGGAATACCCATATTGCCTTAATAAAGCTCGTGGCCCTGCTGAACTGCGTCAACCGATGTAGGAAGCAGCGTACTCCGGTAGCGTCCGTACAAGGGCCATCTTCTGGACATGAGTAGAGTCCTTTTCAACGACGCCTGTTTGTATAGCAAAGTGAAGGGCGCACTGATCGCTCGGGTAGAAATACGCTAGGTCGATACGCCTCATCGACACCGGTGAATGATGCGCCTTGTGCAGAAAGTCGTGGCCAGTGCCTCGCAGAAATACGATCCATCGACTACTGCACTGCCTTCACGCGCCAAGACAGTGCCGTACTGGGACACGGCGGAGGCCTTTAGGAACGCAGACTGACGGGCGAATGGTGCTTTCTTGACACATGGCACACAGCGGGCTGTTCTTTGTCCAATATTCGTCGGACTCGCCCACCAATTTGTAGATCCCCTATCCCGCTAGAGACCTCATTTCCTGGGGCCTACACCTACAAGGGATGCCTGACCCACTACCACGATGATTTGAACCGCATATTGCGATATATATTCATCGTCGGGCGCATCCACGAACTATGATGTCATCCCGTCACTCAGTCTTACCGCTTCAAGTGTGCCAATTGCCTTCATTAGCCCAGACCGTAGATCGTCATTAATCCGAAACCTGCCAGGCATGTATGAAGAACTGAAGAACTTTGCTCTGTTCGTAGGTTTGTTTGCCCTACCAGGACTAGGCAGACCGAGTATAGAGTACATGATACCGTTGGAGGTGAAATAGAAAATACGACCATTGTTTCGATCACACATTTTCCGTTGCTTTCTCTTTTCTCGCGTGTTTGTACGCCATATCTCCGCAACTTGATATTGCTCTCAGTTTATTCTGTAGTGCCGATGAAGACAACGGTTGGTGGCATTGCGGACTTGAAAACGCGTGCATTAACGAATGGAGGACCAAATAGAATGCAGTCGTAGAAACGGATACACAAAGAAATGAAGCCGCAGTGGGGATTGAGAAGCTTCAATGCATCAATCTACAAGTCGATTATTTTCTCAATTCTCCATTTATTATTAGATGTATTTATTTGCTTACTTTAATTTACTTCGTCCTAAATCGGCGCACTATGCGACAGCCGCTGCTAATTATCATTTCTTGCTCATTCGTTTTAGCTTGTTGGACCTCGCCCCAGCAGGGCGGTACAGACGACGGCGCTTCACAATGACGTTTGAGAGCAGATGTATCTTTATTGTCCAGACGTTCCTTGCTAGGTGCACATGGCCTCGGCCCATGGGAAGGAAGGCCGTGGAGGGCGTAGACCACCAGCCCTTTCTTGTCCTGCGCCACCGTGGGCCTAGTGCAGTCATTGGTAACCCAAGCACCGTAGAACACCTGTGTGTGGAGCCCGTAGCGCGCTGTGGTTTCCTACGTCTTGGAAAAAAAGGGATCCGGTCAGCCGCGACTGCCATAGACTTAATACATGGTCACTTACAAATTTTAAGCGGCCAAATTGTGGGTCGCCCATTATACAGGCAAGCAATTTTGATGTAAAGGACAAACATTCTAAAATCTTATGTGGTGGCGGTGGCCATCGCGACAGAAAGCGCACACACACACGCACGCGCGCACACACATACATACATACATACATACATACATACATACATACATACATACATACATACATACATACATACATACATACATACATACACGTATATTTTTGGTGCAAGTTTGGATGCTTTAATGGACTCTCCGTAAGAATTACGATACTTTTTGTTGCTAACATGGTTAGGAATTCTGTTTCCGGCTTCAACTTTCCAAAACCCACAATCTCAATTAAATTCAAAATCAGACATTATTCTCAGATTCTTGATATTGTAGTGTTTTTTTTTCGGACGCCGCACACTTGTGCCCATATAATACGCTTAATTAAATCGCTTCTGCTTTTTACGCGTCTTGCGGTACAGCAGTCCGAGTTGGCTTCGAGTTTTGTGCCAATATAAATCGAAGGCCACTTTTCTAATGGCCCTAATGAGTCCATTGTTGCCGTTCAGGGAAATTTCGTGTTTCGGGCCATTCTTGTCGGCTCAGTATAGATGGCGCAATCATGCAGGTTATACAGAAGAGGTTTTTCATTGCTGCTGAACAACGGCATCTGTATAGTACCTCAGCAGACTTCCTTAGTGACGTCAATCAAGTGGGCAGTAAAAGCTGTAAAGGAGAAGCCATTAGAGGGCATTGGAGCGTCGTGTTAATTGTTTACATGTGAAAAATACGCACTTAATCTCGAGCGAGGCATACCACGTCCAGCGAGATGTGAAAGAAGCAATGCGCGCCGTCTTTTCCTGATATCTGAGTGCGGAACAAGGAATAAGCGGAAGCTACAAAACAGCGCGGATGAATGGACAGGCTTTGCGAAGTGAAACGGAATCTCAAGCAGAATAACTGAAACATGCGACATGCAAATTAGCAAAAATAACTACACAAAAAAATTACAGCATATCCACGGAGTGAATGATGAGTGGGCGAAGCTCGGGATGTTCATCGTAGATTGTGCCGAGTTCCGGATTAACTTAGTTAACGCGCACGCTACCAATGCTCATGGTTCAACTATGCACAAGTGAAATATCCCACCGGCACTTCATTGCAAGTCAAGATCCAGTGCCTATATATATATATATATATATATATATATATATATATATATATATATATATATATACGGGTTGCCGGTGAACGCTTCTCCAACGCGAGCAGTCAGTGTTTCTCAATCAAGAAACTCGCTAGGAGACGCTGCCTGCGCCAACGTTGTCTTTCGCGGGTGAGAGCGCGTTCTCCTTCTTTGCGAGCTGGTACAGCGTTCCTCCAAGAAAGAGCGTTTCCATAGCCAACGCGCGCCTTTCACTCTCTCTCTGTCTCTCTCTCTCACAAGACAGCAGAGGCACGCGCCGGGAGAGAGAGAGAGGCACGCGCCGAGGCGAACGCCGAGGGCAAGCGCGTGCCTCCCAGCACGCGGGTTACGCCTGACGCCTGACGACTGACGCCTGACGCGTGACAAGGTTAGACTAAGAGGAGCTTCGCCCCTAAAACAATCACGCTTAACGTGGAAACGGAGATTGTGGACGTGTAGCCAAATGACGCCATTTTTCAGCATTTAAACGAGCACTAACAGAAGAATGTCCGTGCAGCTTTATAATCTATAGGAATCAGAATTCTTTCCCCACCGCAATGGTCTAGTGGCTATGGAACTGATCGGAGGTTCGTGGGAACCAATCCCAGACGCGGCGGCTGCATTTCGATGGATATGAAACGTTGAAGCCCGTGTGCTGTGCGATGTCGGTGCACTTTGAAGCACCCAAGATGGTCGAAATTCCCGGAGCTCCCCACTACTGCGTCTCTCATAACATATCGTGGTGTTGGGACGTTAAACGCTACAAACCAATCAAGGTATCAGAATTGAACTTCATCAATTCGCGTTCTCCTTAGCACCGGGAACGCATCCTTTAAAGAGGCCCTGCAACACTTTTACAAGTAATCATCGAGTGACACTCTTAAAGGGCAACTCTCATGATTTCTCAGTGTACACTAATCTTAATAAAATTTCCTGCATGTATTCTTCTTTTTATTGTAATAACATATGCGAAACCAGGGGGTTGCAAGCCATTTGGACTTCCTGAAAATGAATTTTAAAAATATTGGGGGCCCCCTTGGGGGCCTCCTAAAGCAAAACGGCTATACATGAGCGTTAAAATGGTCGCTGTCATGTTTAGAAAAGCTGGCATGACTCAATACTTGGTCGGATGACCTCGCGACTGTCATTTTTCTGGCACCAGCTCCATATTTCCGATGGCAGGGAGGCTGTGACATCATAGCGTACGCTGCCAGAAGCGCCTACCCGTTTCGGTTTCGCTTTTAACACGCTTTGCATTCGTTTATTTAAAATGATTGGTGGGCTTCCGAGCAAATTGAACCACCCTGGCTGGTACAATACTATCGGTACCATTCGAAAACATCGATATCAGAGCAGGGTGAAAAAATCGCCTGCGACAAGAATGTTTGAAAACCGTTAGGTGTTAGCGGACTTTCTGCGTCAAGTTTGAGGAAAATTCTACCTTCTGAGCGTGTCTAATCACTTTTTTTCCCAATAAGCGGGCTGGAAACTACACAGAGGGTGATGAAATGGGGGCAATAAGCCATGCTAGGAAGCGTCTTGACCTTGAAGATTTTTCCTCTTTTTAAGATATTCGCGATTGCGCAGTGACGACTTGCTTGCCGCCATAGTCAATGTGAGGGTGTGGTGCCGCCCCACGGCACTTGCGGTAACTGCAGCGAGGAATCAGGCAATGGTAGTTTTAATTATTCCGTAGTGCGCGAAAGTTAAGACATGTTTTGGCGAATGAAGAGCGGACGCTTTGGAAACGTATTTCGCAACCATATTACAATTTCCCTGCTGCATGTGGTGGAATAATATCTGGCAGACATGTTCACGGGGGCCTCAGTGATCGATCTTTGACATTTTCTTGCTATGTTCGGGTAGTGTCCAGTGCCTCAATGATTCGTCCGTGAGCTTCACATACACAGGGAAGGAAAGCCAACTTTCACAATGGAACTAAGTGCAAATCTCCGCACACAATAGAATAACGGCGCACCACATCCGTACCGCAGAACACTGCAGTTTACATTCGCAGTTGTGCCGACAAGAACAATCTTAACCGCAACGTCTTGTACGCCACGCTACCCATACTAATTGCATATTCTTGTGTGAGGTGACTTGAACGCCAGTGTGGCAAAAGGGCACGGCAATTGGATGAAGAATATGCGAGAACTCTATTCGCTGCAAACTGAAGAGGCTACAGAGACCCATGACGCACCAGCGTTGCTGCGTTGATCTCACGTTTGCGAACGGGCTGTGTCACGTTACAGTGGCACAGGCTCTCAATGTCTACGACCACGATTACTAGGCAGTACTGCGCGAGTGTAAGGTCGTCCATGGAAATGTGAGTGTGTCACAGTAATGAATGGCCACATCATCTAACAACTATGCAGGTAAGCAAAATGCGCCTTAACTTCAATGTTCAAAAAATAGTCCGTAAACTGTCAAATCACACATGCATCGGATCTTGTCGCACAGCAGTTCTTGTGTTCGTTACATGGTCCGTGGCTTCGGAGTCTGGTTATAATTCGCGTTGTATTGGAGGAGGCTTCGCATTCAACAGTTTTTAGGGAGCAACTGTTATGCACTCTTTCCTGCGTCGCTAGGAGGCCTTCGTCTTAATCGTGCGCATGAATCAAACGAAAGATGTCTTGGCTAACCCACCTAGAGGAATGCGATGCTCTTCTCCGTTTGCGAAGGCTCGCTGGATTGCAGAACGGTAGCTTATATTCAGACGGCTTGTACAAACTACCTGGCTCACGGCCAGTCTCGCAGAGTGGGTTCGCGGTACAACATTGGTTCTACATTCTGCAGTCTGCCATGAACGTAGGGGCCAGTTTTCCTAGAACAGCCTTGCACAAGCCAGAACCCGCTAGTTTGCGCCGCTGAAACGGAAGCTCATCGGTCCTTCTTCAACGATGAGCCACGCACTCAATGGAAGTGCTTCGTAGGCATGCTCGCTGAGGTTGATGTGCCGGAAAGGGAACATGCATGTCGCTCTCTTATTTTGTGCTTGTTATGCCACCTCATAAACACGCTCGTACAGCGGCAGATACATTTCAGATCAGGAAGTGCCTTAGTCGTTGTTAATTTTCTTTCTCAATTAGCTGCTGGTCCCAAAAGTAGTGTGGCTGCATTGAAAACACTCATAGGTCAGAGAGACAAAATAAATGAATTAAGGAAGGAAATAGTAACGCATGAAAATATAATCCCTACGACAAGTAGTTTCAGTATAGAGGGCGATGTGGGCAGTATGTTCAATCAGGGAACGACTGGATCAATAAGACATTCACTGAATCAAATAATCACGGCGTAGTGTAAAAAAGGCAGATGATCAATTTCGGTACTTTCAGGTAAATGCTTAGTTTCATAGACTTCGAAAAATAGCGCAATCTAGTATGCAACCCCTGCAATATTGTGCTTCACGTTCATGCGAACCAAGCCGAATGAATAGAACGTGCTTCCTTTGACACGCATGGCTTTAACTTCATTTGTACTGTGTAACCAAAGCTACACAAATGCAAGTCACAGACAAATCTTCAACTGAAGTTCTCGGCAATGTGTCCCAGCAACTGCGGCGAATAGCAATCCATAGAAGGACACTTTCCATTTTGGGAAGCAGATCTTTGTTCCATTTCACCTTACGTATATCCGGTGGTCCCTCTGGTATTGTCACCGCGTCAATAGACAGTGCCGGGAACATGCGAGCTGTTTTGAAATGGGACACCTTTTTCCACAATGAATAGACGTCACTGGCATTATTCCCGCAATAGAATGTGTAATAATAGAATTGGTTTCTACGCCACAGGCACATCGCAGCCTTTGCTGATGTACTAAAGCAGTCGCTGCATTGAATGACCGAGCGTTCTGTGTTAAATCACTTGACTGCTGTGACGCACGCGTGCGTCATTTCGCGGCAAGCTAGTTCCAGGCAATTTCTAGTTCATTTGGCCATCCAGAACGCACCCGGCGGGCGTTTGATTTGAAGTAGTCAAGCAGAAACCACATAGCGATTCCTCATTGCCACTTGAAGATTTGCAAGGTTAATTTTGATGACATTTATCATTGGTAAATGCGTTTCAAAAAGTTTTTATCAATATAATGGCCTTCGTGTAAACTTCCAGCCCTATATGGGAGGGCTAATCATAAAGTAAAAGTCTTTACTAATAATTGAAACAATGGAGTTCTAGAGTCAGAACAACGTTCAATACACGCAGCGCTATCTAATGAATGTTGAAAAGCCACTCAACCACTTAGGTCTCAAATACAGTAGTTATTTGCCGAAGGGAAAACACAGGTTACCACGTTCACCACTGACCACCCCCGCACTCGCTAAGAGAATTCGGCTTTGTGTGCAGAAAGATCATGAGCTGCCCGAACTAGTGCATTGTTGTATCTGGTACGTAGCCTCGCCCAGTTGTGTAAAGCAGGGATCATGGTATGACGTGAGGACTTCATGAATGGTGACGCACGTGACTCTCATAAAAAGCGGGGTGTTATAGGTGCAGTATTCGCACCAATGAAATTCTTGATATGAACCAGGAATAGCTAGTTCTCCGACGATTGGAGCTTAGTGTCCGGACGGGCCAATTCATTCTTTTGCAGCACTACTCTATTTACGCAATGATAAAAAAAGTTGTCATACCACTAAATGTGAGAAAGTTGGTGCCCAAAATTCTGACCAGCCAAGAACGAATACAAAGCGAAGAAGCCTTTCGAACCGCTGTACACGACACGGACATCAGTTGTTTATAGAGATCTGTTGCGAGCGTTCAAATATAGATATCCTGCGCTAACGCGGTAACAAAAGAACACTAAATGCAGTGAGATCATTATTGTGCACTGAAAACTCCTGTAATAAAGGCCGTCGCTGCGAATTGACCTTGTTGTGAACTGTCGCTTTGCAGTCTCCGATATTCTGTAAAGATGGATTATAGGAGTTGACACAGCGTTAAAACGGTGTGTTCGGAATTTAAGAAAATTGTACATCAGTGCGACTAAGGGTCGTACGGTAATAAACATGACACAAAGTACACTTGATAAGTGGAATACTTCTTTTTTCCAGGAGATGGCCCTTACTGCTTGAATAACCCTCATATATGGGCGGTTCTTGCCTTTCCTTGAATTTGCTTTGTTTTTAGGATCACTACCCGCAGCGCCTTTCTGGGCATTATTGTGGAGAGAAAAACCATTCATAGAGGAAAATGCATAGTCTAGCGGGCCAGGCTAATCAGGTGGGAAAAAATTCCCTTCGAAAATTGCTTTAGAAAGAGTGCTTCAAAAAAAGATCACTCCTGTGGGGTATGGCCCAACTTTAAATTTGGATCCAACCGAGTGGACTAAGAGCGTGCTGTATGTAAACATTCTGAAGGATTGATTCCCGTTTTATTTTTGTGGATTGGATTGGATACATACATGGATTGGATACATTGATTGGATACATACATGTGGATAAATGCTGCAGTCTAAGACTACGTTGTCTATCTTTCAGAAGGGTTGCAGTTTTCTGGTGGGTTATATATCCGCAGAAATAATGTCCCTGCGATTGACTGAAGAAGGTCAAGAATGTCACTTGGGAAATGGGTTTCATAAAGGGCAAGCATATTTCCCACAGCTCTACGCAGGCGTGGTATAAGGTTTGTTAAACTTACTTAATTTCCTGCCTAAGGTGTCGTTGTCAAAATTCAAAAGCTTTCACAGCACTGATAAAACACACAATTTTTTCAGTCCCCTATCTTCGGAAACGTAACTTTTAAATACCTTATTTTCATCTTTCACAACTTGCTTCTTTAAGATGTACTGATTCGTAAGCTTACTGACGCCTTTTAGTAATGCCCATGTGAACTCACTTATTGATGCTTAGTAATATGTCATTATTTTAACTTAGTAAGGTCATACCGCCCCACAGAATCCCTTTCGTCAAACATATTTGTGTGCAGGACACAATCTGAAAACAATATAATCTTAAACTCATTTACATCAAAAATATCAGTTATAACCTCAAGGGACAGAAGTGGGCCAATAGAGAACCCTAGGGTATCATGATGTTACTGAAAGTTTCTCAGTGCCGTATGGTGTGCACCATTGCTTACCGAATCTCTTTAGCATGCATCATGCTTAAGATCCTTAATGGCAAACAGCTCACCGTAGCTTTTGGAAGTAATCTCTTCAAGAATATCGAAAGCAACAACAGTAACTACGACGACGCCAAGCGCAGTATCAACGGTAAGAGCGAAGCCAGTGACAAATGCACGCGGATTTTCAAAAGTGTGTGCTCACCTGTTGTTAAAAGCGGAAACAAAACACGCGCTCACCGCGAGAACACCATCCTAATGCGCTATAGGAGACTCGGGATAATGGAGGAGGGATGAGAACGTAACCTTTCTTTGCGGCAATATTGCGAAGGGCACCTTTGTTCTCCAACCCAACTACGATGAAGCATACTATGGAACCGACGTCAACATCAAACTCGAAAACGTCCCGCGGTCCATACATTGACACCGAATCAGCTTCAGGGTGATACGGCTGCCTACTGTTGTGCAAACAACGGAAGGCTGAAGTATCGTGTGACAATGCGTTGGTGGGATGCATAACATGGCTTTTTTTTTTTTGACAGACGCATCGGATTTGATGGTTCTGAATGCATTCATGCGCTACCAACAGGCATAGATACCCAAGGGGTGCGATGTGCTCGGCTTATCCAACCGCTGTTGCAATGATCCCGGCTTAAGTTGCCCTGACGTACCTCCATACATGAATAGTACCTGGTTCGTTTCTGACGAGCCGCTTGATGCTATTTATACTTACTCTATCGCGTCTCTATAGCTAGTATGCAGCTCCACTACCACAGTTCGGGATCTGTTTGTCATGTTCTGTCATACTGGTTACTATTTGGCTGTTGTGCCTAGAGAAATAGCTAAGGGGGGACCACGAGTGTGGGCCTCTTGAGCAAGAATAGCTTTAACAGTGCAGACATTCTTTATCGTACAACGGTACGTGTTTGCAAGCATTAACCTGATTATAAGAAAAACAAGCACAGAGCCCTTGAAGATGACCTGCCATTGGTAGCGTAATTTTGAAGGGAATCCAAAGTTTTGTGCGTGGCATTTCTATGTGTAATTCCTAGAAGTGAAGCGCTGTTCCAGTTTCAGCACGTTAACCTTCAACATAGTTGTTTTGCCCATGCATAGATTTACTACTTACAGATATATATTTCGGATACTTACGGACAGACATGTAGGCAAATTACGTATGTCGGTGGATGCATCCGTGACTAAAATAGTCATCATCATCAGCCCAGCTTATGTCCACTGCAGGACGAAGGCCTCTCCCAATCCTCGCCATCCTTGCTTGTCCTGCGCGAGCTGATTCCATTTGAGGCCTGCGAATTTCTTGATATCGTCCCCCCATCTTACTCCCCGCCGCCCACGGCAGAGAATAAGAATAATAGGATACTATTAATTATAGCACTGCTAAGTCGCTTCGTGCTCTTCACCTGTCAAGTGGCCGGACTCTCTATATTACTGTCGAATCCTTTCTGATGCGTAACCAAGCATTTTTCCGAACGGTTGTGAAAACGGGTGAGGTGTCTGTCAGCTGTCAAGCCATTGCAGCGAGCGTGTTTCGAGGCAAATTGAGTGCATGGTGAAAAATGCAACGGGTACTTATTCTGCACGGTCACCACTGTGGTCTATGAATTACCTATATGTCTATTTCTTCACTGTTTTTAGTTGGTCTTAGTCACATCAAGCTACATGTGCGCAGTCTGTAATGCCGGTATGTGCGCAAGATAGCTGCCCTCGTTAGAGTTTATCGCTAAAATTTCTCCTAAATCAGTAATTAACCGATCACAAAGAGCTTAGGGGAGGAGGGGTTGAAGGGAATAGAGCAGGCGGCTGCCAGGTGCATTGAAATTGCTCGGGCGACATGATGAGGCATGTAACCCCCCTCCTTTCCCCCTCCTCATGTCGCTTTGTTGCTATGCCCTTGCTGGAATGTCAGTGGTCATACTGTGAGAAATTCTAACACATGAAAACTGGGAATGAAGGGAAGGGAGAGAGAATGAACTATAAAATGGGAAATAAGTTATTGTTTGTCAATACCACCACCAGTCCATGATTTACGCGGTGGTGGATGAATTTAGATTAAGTTATCGCTACGCAGGGTCTTTTTAGAAATGCCTCTTAATGTGATCATACGAACATGTTTTGCATATTCTGCCCACATCGTACGTAACCAGCATGGCCACGACCTCAGCAACACAAGCCAATTTAATGTTACAGCGCCGGTGCAGTGAGCGAAGCCCCCCTCCCCCCACCCCCGCCAACTTCTGGAAACTGTTACTGCTGTGTGTGGCCATGCCGTGTCCGTTGTGCATCTCATGCGCGTGCACACAGGCATGCAAGCTAGTAACAAACTATACTACCCCCGCCCTCCCCCTTATGCACCTGCCAACCATTTCATCGTCTGCAGGAACGTCTTTAGCGCATTCAGCACTACGGGAGCATTCTTCGCCATGTCCCCTTTTCCTCTCTTTACGAGGATATAAGCAGCCGCCCTGAAAATTTTGCACGCGGCACACAGGCTTCTACGGTTCGCTCTTTGTGGGAGGACAGCGGCCTTTTCGCGTGAATTGTCCAGTTACTGCTGAATATATTTTAGTGCGTAAGCTTAAGTTGAAAAGCCCGAACCATGCCCCGGCAGCTGCATTCTAATGTTGGTGTAAAGCAAATAAAAAAAGAAAGCGCTCATGTAAAAAGCATCGAATTCACCATAAATATAACAAGATTTCCACAATTAGCAAGGAACACCCAACGGCTTGCCATGCATTCGTAAGTCGTAGTCTTAGCACGGAAAATGCAATCTTGTAAACGGATCTGGCATTTTTCTTTTACACAATTATTGAACCACACCGCTTCTTGCAATGTTTTATCAGGAAAGTTAAGACGTGCAGCGAACGACTATTTATGAGCAGACAACCGGTTGATAGTTCTCATAAAAACTCTACTCGATGCCTAATCCTTTATTATTTCGTTTCATAGTGGAGGCGCTTTGAGATACACGTTCTCCTGCCTTACCCCTATAAGCGCACGCACAGTGGATCTTTTTCATAGCGCCCGCGGGGTGTTTTTGTGAGCATGCCTCAAAGTACGATGCTTGTCAACTCGTCTGTCTTTTCAAAACGGTGGAGGCGGTGGCGCCGCGTCCGCACTGCGCGCCAATCTCGCCTGCTCTAGCTTTATTCTTTCGAGCTCAATTTCTGCCTGCCTTTGTTCCCTCTTTTCCTGCTTCTCTTTCTCTTCCGCCCTTTCATTCCGCTCGCGACATATCTTTTCCCAAGCACCTGTGAGCTCGTCCTCCTCGAAACCCACTTCTTCGATTGCAGCGCGAATTTCGGGCTTCCTCAACCTACTGTTTATATCCATTCCGAGCTCTGCTGCCAACAGCAGAAGCTCTTCCTTTCTTAACACGGTGATATCCATGCCTTCGAGAGCCGGCTACGAGTTTCCCTGAATTAACCACGCACCCAGTGGTGGTTAGTCAGACCTAATTGCCCGATACAGAACCCTGTCCTTATCGTCCAGCAAAACGTAGTCGCTCAAGCACTCACTGAACTGCGAGCTTGCGAAGGTCGTGTCTCCCGGAGCCACGTTGCCAGGTCCGCCGATCCCAGATCGTGTGGACTGCGCCTTCTGCTGCTCTTCCTCCGAGTCGTTCCAGCCTCCGCGCCGTTACTGCGACGGTTGTGTTCCCGGAACCACGAAGAGGAGCTCTGCTGATCCCTGATCCACACATGTCGCTCTTCCGTCGACAGTTTTCCGCCAGCCTCTTCTTGATCTCGCCGCTGCCTACCAGTTTGTAGCGTCGCGCGTGGGCCGTTCGTGTCGGTGATCAAGTTTGGCTTACTGATGGAGGCACGACTCCGAGTAGTTGAAAATGAAAACTTAACATTTATTTACATTTCAACTATCGGCACAGCGAACTCGGGCACTGACACCCTGGCTGTCCGATCTCCGTCTCTCGTCTCCTCTCGTTTCATCCGTCGCAGCCTTCTACTCCATCTCCCAGGGCCATTCCAAGACAGGAGGGGCGGCCGGGCGGAGGCGAGGCTCCCTCGGAGCCGCAGCACAGCAGGGGTCGAAGCGTGCGTGCCAGGTTGTCCTCCCCCAAGTCGACAACAGGTATCTTTTCGGTGGGCCAGAAAGTCGACTCATCCTCGTTACGCGCCGTCTCCTAACGACACCAGGGTGGTTTCGGGGCCAGAGAGTCGACTCATCCTGGTTACGCGCCGTCTCCTAACGACACCAAGGTGTTTTCGGGCTGGGTGGTCGCGACCTTGGGCGAGAAAGGAACACGTGCTCCCCATAAGGTCATCTCGCAGCCCCGATGCTCGCGGCTATGGCGCGCTTCACCGACGCCCTATCTTGAAACGCAACACCGCATTCGTGCAAATACAAATTAGAGCACGGAAACGAGGTGCGTGAAAGCTTATAATAATAACTGATAAAGTTTTGCGTGCCATAACAACGATATAGTTATAAGACACGCCGTTGTGAAGTGCTCTGAAAATTTGTAGCGCTTGGGTTGCCTAATGTATACGTTAAGGAGCCCCAGATCACAGAGGCTGTGTACTTAGCGTACACGTTAAGTACACGGGCCTCTAGCACCAGTGTACTTAATGTACACCTTAAGTACACGGGCATCTAGCAGTTTTCGCCTCCGAGAAAAATGAGACCACCGTGGTAATGATCGAACCCGTGTCTTTCGGCGTAGCAGGAGAGTGTAATAGCGAGAAGTCGTGCGCACTCATTGTACCCATGTAAAAACAATAGAAATCCTCCATTGAGGACACATGCCTAAGCAGTAAGACTGAAAATCAAGCAGGGACACTCTTCGACTGCAAGTTCAACAAAGCCTTTCTATCGTTTTGTCGCTCACCTATACGCTTAATGTCGGCTTGTATCTCCGTTGACATCGAACTCAAGCGTTCCTTGCATGAGTATGTTATTCTTCCAGTTTCCTACGCATCACCTTCTGTAACTTGTTCACATCACAACATGGCCATGTTTGCTTATTGAATAGAACGATCTCTTTTCAGCTATCTCTTTTCCACGTGTCCTGACCGTCCATTCGAATCATACTATTGCTCAGAAAAACTCTTCAGTTCAACACCCTGTACTACGGGGGTTCATTTCGGCAAACTGATGTACTTTCAAACGGACCATGCATTACACGGAGAAGGAACTAGTAAAACAAAATTCGGCTTGTTTGTGAGCGATGCCATGGTACGAAAAATAAGGACACTGGTGAATTTAGAATTGCTAAAGGGAATAAAAATAAGTTTAAGCACCTAATAGTTTTCTACTAGAGAAGACCAAATGTTCCACATCTCCGAATTGTATGCCCTACGAACAAAAGGCAAATATTAGATCCGTGAAGTGTGTAGAACTTTTCTCTAAAAGCAGTCACAGAGGGTAATTCTATGTAATGTAAGAGCGGGCAACGTTAATTCGTTCGCGACGCTGTTTTCTTAACATACAGCTGACGTAATTCGTATCATGTTTTTTAACAGCCAACTGATAAATATAGAAAAATACAGTGAGCCTGTGCGGCAAATGGACGAAAAAATCCACTCATGCCCACGAAGTGAATCGTGACGAGGGGACCAAGCACTGGGGATCGTTCCTACCGTAAATCACCCGTTACATTGCCCGCTCGTGCATGTGTGACAATGCGCGAGTGAGTGACAATGAGTGACAATGCGTGTGAACAGTATATACAATGTTTTATTTGTCATACCTGGTATGTCGTGTTTGTAATAACGTTGTCAGTCAGGCTGACGGGAATAGAATGCGTTTATTCAGCGCCTACGTACATATATATATCGATACATGACGTCACAGGAATTCCGTAAGATTGTGAGCCGGATATGGACGCTGCGCGACATGCTGCGCTATCACAACTTCTTCCCGCTCTATTCAACAACAAAACGTTAGGTAACAACCAGTAACCTTAAGTAACAGTTAACACATAACAATAAGCAAGGAAGCAATCACTTAAAGTTCGCATGTCGGAACCAATCCGGTTGCTTGCGCACACGAGCACTTCGCCGTAGCAGAGGTGGTTCCGGCGATTCGGATGCCGCAGCCGGCGCGGAAGACTCGGCCAAGTTCTTGCGTACTGGCTCGGGTGCGTGTGCTGATGGCGGTGATTCGTCGTGCTCTGGTACGTCGTTGGTTTTTGGTTCGGCCGGCGTTTCAGGCGAACAGAGAGCGTCCTGGTCGGTAGGCTGCTGCAGTTGTGTCTCCGTGGGGTTCGGCGTCACCTCTCTTGTTGGAGTTTGCTTTGCAGGCACTTCGAAAGGCGGTGGCGGTTCACCAGGGGCCGCATGTCTAGGGCGCAGGTGGTCGGCGTGTGTGAAGCGGTGCACATCGCGCACTTTCACCATGTATGTCACCGCACTGACAACCTGGGTCACCACACCTTCTTCCCAGGAGACACTTTCACCACGTACAGTTTTCACCAAAACACTGTCCCCCACAACAAACATACGCTCCCGCCCCCTAAACAAATCGCGCTGCTCTTTTAACTTGTCTTGTTTGTCCTGCATGCTTTTTGCGAAATTAGGTTTGAGCAGTGACAATTTTACGCGTGGCTGGCGTTTCAAAAACAGTTCAGCGGGCGATTTGCCTGTCACACTGCTTGGCGTGTTCCGGTGGGCCATGAGGAAGCTATCAATACTTTCTTGCAGCGTCGGCTGCTTACCCGAGGCCTTATTCTCAAGCACCTGTTTCAGTAAGGCCTTCTTTACAGTTTGGACCGTTCGTTCTGCAGCACCATTGGAGGCTGCGTGATAAGGGGGAATACGAACGTGTTTCACGCCATTGGTCCTCAGAAAATCAGCAAACTCAGCTGAGGTGAACGGGGGCCCGTTGTCACTGACCAGGACTTCTGGCAAGCCGTAAGTGGCAAAGGCACCCCGAAGTTTCTCCAGGGTTTTTTGGGCTGATGTTGACGACATGGGCCACACTTCAATCCATTTTGAGAATGAGTCGACCAGTATAAGAAACACGTTCGTCCCCTGTTTAGCAAAATCTATGTGCACGCGTGACCAACAATGCGCAGGGTAGTGCCACGGTTGAAGTGGAACAGGCCGGGCAGCTGGCTGCACAGCTTGGCAAATCTTGCACCTCTGCACGTATTGTTCAATGGCCAAGTCTATTCCTGGCCACCAGACGAAACTTCTAGCTAGCATTTTCATGCGGCTTGTGCCTGGGTGCTCCTCATGTAGCATGTTTAGCACGCGCTCCCTCAGCTGTTCCGGTATTACAACTCTTGCCCCCCATGTCACGCACCCCTGCTCAAGTGATAGCTCATCGCGGCGAACATGGTACGATTCCAATGCGTCATCATGGTGCTTAGGCCACCCGTTTAGCGTGAACTGAGCCACACGGCTGAGTGTTAAGCTTCGCTTTGAGAATCTTGCAATCTCGTCCGCGGTCAGCGGGAGGCACTGGAAAATGGACAAGCACTCTGGAGCCTCGTCTTTAGCGACTACTGGTTGGGGCAACCTAGACAAGGCGTCTGCCACTTCTAAATTTTTACCCCTTCTAAATTTCAGGCGATATCGGTAAGCTGCAAGCGTCAGGGCCCAACGTTGCATGCGCGCGGCAGCTACTGTTGGAATACGCTTATCGTGCCCTAGTACCCCCAGTAGCGGCTGATGATCTGTGTATATGGTAAATTCTCGGCCATACAGGTACCTGTGGAATTTCTTTAGGCCATAGATTATGGCCAAAGCTTCACGTTCACACTGAGCATACTTTTTTTCTGCTTCTGTCAGTGTACGCGACGCAAAGGCGACCGGCTTTTCATCACCTTCGGCTGTCTCGTGAAAAATCACAGCACCTAAGCCGTAGGACGACGCATCGCAAAGCATTGCGAGTGGTTTCTTGACGTCATAGAATGTCAGGACCTTGCTGCTTGTCAGCAAGTGTTTCGTAGATTCGAAAGCGTCGCTGCATTCCTTTTCCCATGCCCATTTTTTATCCTTTTTTAGTAGCCGATAGAGGGGCTCCGCTACTGTCGAGGCGTTTTGAAGAAACCTGGAATAAAAGTTCCACATGCCTAAATACGCCTTAAGCTCTGTAACTGTCGTGGGCTCTGGTGCTTGTAAGATTGCCCTCTTTTTTTCGTCTGTGGGGTAAATGCCTTCTTCCGTAACCTTGTGACCCAAATATGTAACAGACTTTTGGAAGAACCGGCACTTATCCGTGTTGAGCGTTATGTTATATTCGCTCAGTCTTTGCAAGACACGTTCTAGTGTTTGCTGGCAGTCGTCAGTGTCAGACCCTGTCACGATCACGTCGTCGATATAGCATCCCACGTGTGGGATGCCTTGAAGCACCTCATCCATCATCGCCTGGAAGATAGCGGGCGCGCTAGCCACCCCGTAAGGAAGGCGCTGGAACTCAAACAACCCTAGAGTGGTGTTTACTGTCAACAACGGAAGCGACTCTGGAGTAAGTGGGAGCTGTTGATATGCCGAGGACAGGTCTAGTACACTGAACACCCTACCGCCAGCTAAGGCCGTGTACAAGTCCTCTGGTCTCGGAAGTGGGTAATGATCTGTCATCAAAGAGGGGTTTACTGTTGTTTTGTAGTCCCCACACAACCGGACGCTGCCGTTCTCTTTTACAACCGTGACCAGTGGCGTAGCCCAGTCACTGCGCATTACAGGGCGCAGCATGCCTGTTTTCACTAGTTCCCGCAGTTGCTGCTCAACTTTCTCCTGTAATGCAAAGGGGACTGGCCTAGCGCGGCAAAACACCGGCGTCGTGCCCGGCTTTAAGACGATCTTTGCTTGAAACTTCCTAATTGTTCCCAATTTTGTTGAGAACACGGCAGGATACTTTCGTTTCAGAGCCGCAACTCGGTCTTCTACCGCAATTTGGCCGACCTCCAGCCAGTGAAGTTTTAGTCGTTCGAGCCAATTCCTCCCGATCAGAACGGGTAACTTCCTGCCGTTGTCCTTTACAACAATCATGGGTAACGTCATGCTTTTGTCTTTGTATTGAACAGCCACGTCACACTGCCCTTTTAGCTGTATTTTCTCGCCAGTATAAGTGCGCAGTGACATTTTGCACGGTTCACACTTCACGTGTGAAAACAGAGAATCGTACACTTGTTCCGGAATAATAGTCACTGCCGCCCCTGTGTCAATTTGCATATTCAGTGCGCGCCCTTCCACTTCTATGCTCACTTCATAACATGACTGGGTTGCATTAACCAAATGGTACAGTTCGTGCCCCGATTCCTCGTCAGAACATTCGAGCGCATGCGTGCTCTTTGGTCTCACTCTAGAATTTGGGCACATGTTTTTCAAATGACCTACTTCTGAACATTTCCGACAAGTAGCGTTTTTGTACCAACATTCTTCAGACGAGTGTCCTCTGCCGCACCTTTCACAATTTTCGCTCTTGCGGGCTCTGCTTCCCTTGGGCTTAGCGGGTCTCTGGTCTTGACGGGGTCGACCCTTGACTACGTGCACTGGTGCCTCTTGTTCTCTAGACCGCATCTGCTCAGTGTCTCGAGCCGCTAGCTCTCTGTCGAGGGCAATTTTGCAAGCGCCATCGAATGTCAGCTCT
Source organism: Hyalomma asiaticum (assembly GCA_013339685.2). NCBI lineage: Eukaryota > Metazoa > Arthropoda > Arachnida > Ixodida > Ixodidae > Hyalomma > Hyalomma asiaticum. The sequence continues at coordinate 41,327,633 of CM023488.1, read as the reverse complement.
CGCTCAGCAAACAGCGCGCGCTGGGTTTCTTCGTTCCGTATCCCAGCAACCAGTCTATCTCGGAGGGCGTCTTGCAAGAAGGCGCCGTAGTTGCACTTCCTCACTAAGTGTTTCAGTTCCACGATGAACCCTTCGACACTTTCCCCTTCCATTTGTACGCGCCGGTTGAACTTGCACCGTTCCGCTATGACGGAACTTCTGGGGCAGTAGTGCTCCTTCAGGAGAAGTTTTACTTCTTCGTACGACTTTTGTCCCGGGACCTCTGGCACAACTAGACTCTTTAGCACTTCATAAGCCTCTGGTCCTATTACTGTCAAAAAGACAGGAAGGCGCTTGGCCTCAGCTATCTCATTAGCTGTTAGAAAATGCTCAAAACGCTCTAAGTATGACTCGAAGTTTTGAGTCTTCGGGTCGAACTCCGCTACCTTCCCCAGTGGCGGCATTTCGAAAAAGTAGATGTTTGCTACTCATCGGTTCGACGTTCCTTGTTGCGAGCGCGACGTCCCGTAGCCGTTGCTCCAGTGAGTGCCTCTGCAAGGTATTCGGTAGGCAGTGGGCGGTGCCGCATCCCGGGAGCGCGTACGGAGCACGCCGGCTGCCGCCTACGTGGGTACGTAGGAACCTCGTCGCCAGTTGTAATAACGTTGTCAGTCAGGCTGACGGGAATAGAATGCGTTTATTCAGCGCCTACGTACATATATATATCGATACATGACGTCACAGGAATTCCGTAAGATTGTGAGCCGGATATGGACGCTGCGCGACATGCTGCGCTATCACAGTGTTCAGTTCCGGATTCGGCTTTCCCTTTATTATCCCAGTTTTGTGGTCTGTGAAATGTAGAGCCAATGGTCTTTCGATCGGATCTAGCCTGAAGTTGGCAAAGGCAAGGTCTATGCACGTTCCCCTGGTTGCTGTCTGTTGTTTCTAGTCATATGAAATGCATTGTTGAGTGTATCTAGACGTCAGATACTGCACAAGCCAGTCGTTTTCCGTGATGTCTACGTTGGAGTCTCCGACAAGTACGAAGAGCTTGTTCGTGTACTTTGTTTCGTAATCGCGCATGGCTATATCGATGTACTTTTCTACGTTGCCTCGCGAGAGATTCGGGGCCAAGTGCGCTGTCATGACGAGAGTTCCGTCAGATAGTATTATTGTAGCGCGTTCGCCTTTGCGGGATCGGCTCGTTATTGGTAGGTAGAGATTCCCCGCGGTCTACGGTAAGTTCTCGTACATCCCAACACCACCCGCCCCGATCCCTCTACTTCTTCCGCGCAGACGACAGGGAAGAATCCATTGATGGGCGCTCTTTTCGCGTTTCATGTTTTGGTAAAGCAGAGGACGTCTGCTTTCGTTAATATGGGATCTCGTTCGACGTCGTCTGCGTGGGCACAGAGGGATCGGAGAATTGAGGATCAGCCCACCCAAGCCCACACACTGTCTTACTGCACAGCCTCCAGGACGGACCCACATGGGCACACACACAACAACCGTATTGCAGCATAACAAGCAGTATTGCCAAGGACCCAGGTACCGTGACAGACGAATAACGGAGAAGCGTCGAGCCTAAGGTGCATTGCCTTAAAACAGGAGTTCAGAATCAGCGTCGTCTAGGTCACATTGTGGTACTCTTATTTCGGCGCCAAAGTAAAGAATCAATTTTGAAGATAATTTCCTCCTCTAATAGCGAAATTATAATGGTGAACCTGACTACAATAATGTCAACGAATATTTCACCTGTCTTTACTGGTTTTCTGTTAGAATGTAGAGTGCCTCTTTATTCATTCATTATTTATTATGACACCGGAAGTTATTCGGTCAACTTTGTTTAGACAGCTGATTGTATTCATTAAAGGAGCCCATGTGGCCAAATTTCTGGAGCCCTTCAGTACGGCGTCACACAAAACTTGGTTTCGTCACGTTGGATACAAGAAATCAATCAATCAATCATGCGACTCTTGTGCATAATATTGTCACGTGACACACAAGGGACTATAATAGCAGAGGCCGCACTGTCAGGTAGACAAGAACAGCTAGCTGAGCAAGATGGCTTCGACGGGCGCGCGCTGAGCCAAAAGCAACTTCTTCCTTTTCTTTCTTTGTTGTCCATGCTAGCTCGCGCCCAGCATGTCCCGGTGGCAATATACGGCACAGTGCGCTCTCAATAAGCCCTCCCGTTTTAAATGAGCAACGTGGCATTGGCTTTTTCGAAATTTATGTAGGCGGTGGTAGCTCTGACACAGGAAAATGCGGTGCAACGCTCATCAGACCGCCGGTGGTGAAACGTCTCTGTTGAACCCCTTTGGCCCTGATCAGGTGCAACGTCTCTGTGCGAGAGCAACTAGGAATTGTTATTCGATAGCTTCTCTGGAAAGCACTTTATAAGGAAAACAAAGCCCTTTTTAACTAAATCAAGAAACAGTTCGGCGGACTCACCTGTTCATTCAGGTTCGTTGTCAGTTGAAGCGTCGATTGAGTTCTTCGCCAGAAGATGACACGAGAAAGCACTTGTAATAATCTAACCGGCTGTGTTAAAAAAAGAGCGATTTTAACTTGTAGATGAGAACCAAATTTGCAAAATGGCGCCACTAACAAAAGATTTCAAAAAAAAAATTGGCAGATCCCACGTGCAGTGGGAATCAAAGGAATCCGAAGCACGCATAAGGAACGTAAAATGGATTTGCATTGTTGTCTCGCTATACCGAGTTTGGTACATATGAAGTTAACGAAACGGCCGCAAAAGCACCAAGACTGTAGCATGTAAACCATCCCACTCATACACGCATGTCATGATTCTAAGGTTATGACTTGTCATTTACGTTCGTCATGCAATCGTGTTGTGCCATAGCAATTTTGGTATACAGCCCTTTAAGGAAACGAGTGGCATGTAGATCATGCCGCTAATGACATGCATGTCACGATTTTCATGTTATGACCTGTCATTTATGATTGTCATGCAGTCATGTTGTGCCAAACCAATTTTCGTATAGGCTCCGTGCAGTCGAGTTTTCCATGTGCGACATCAGCGCCAGAATGCACTGCCTGGCGGAGAGAAGAAGCAAAATTGACCAGACCGTGACAGGAAAATACGCGAACGCGATGCGCGTCTCCAACTCTATAGCAGCAGCGACCGCCCGTCCCACCTTATTTCGTTTTATTACCTTTGAGACGCGCGCTTCAAACCTGCGGCAAACTGTTCCAAAGGGCGACGCCGCGAGCGTTCGTTCGGTTCGCAGCACGCCCGGAAAGAAGCGAAGAAAAGCGCGCGTCGCTGTCGCCTCGGTTTCCACCGTGCGCGCGCATCTCATACGTGCGACCGAAGCGGCCAATGTCAGCGATACTGAGTCGTCCGACGAGAGCTACGTAGCGCCCTCTGGTCAGTAGACGGAGCCCATACATCCCATTAACGAAACGGCAGTATAGCGCGAGGACCATGGCATGTAAATCATGCTGGTCATGACATGCGTGTCATGATTCTAATGTTATGACCTGTCATTTGCGTTCGTCATGCTGTCGTGTTGTGCCACAGCAATTTTGGTATACATCCCATTAACGAAACGCCTGGCATGTAAATCATGCCGCCCATGACATGCATGTTATGCTTTTCATGTTATGACCTGTCATTTATGTCCGTCATTCCGTCAAATTGTTGCATACCAATTTTCCTCACATCCCACTAACGAAATGGCCAAGAAAGCACCAAGGCCGTGGAATGTAAATGATGTCGCTCATGACATACATGTCATGATTTTCGTGTTATGACCTGTCATTTACGTTCGTGATTTTGTCATCTTGTGGCATGCCAATTTTCGTATACATCCCGTTAAAGAAACGCGTGGCATGTAAATCATGTCGCCCATGACATGCATATCATGATTTTCATGTTGTGACCTGTCAGTCATGTTCGCCATGCAGCCATGTTGTGGCATACAAATTTTCGTATACATCCCATTAACGAAACGGCCAGGAGAGCACTAAGGCCGTGGCATGTAAATCATGCCACTCATGATATGCATATCATAATTTTCATGTTGTGACCTGTCATTGATGTTCCTCAGGCAGTCATGATGCGGCATACCAATTTTTGTAAACATCCGATAAGCGAAACGGCCAGGAGAGCACAAAATCGTAGGCGGCTATAGGTGGCGGTGTGACCCTTCTCGCATGCCTGTACATCTGGAAACCCCTTACGCCTCTAGCAAAAGAGCTCGAACCGAAAGTAAGGCCAAGGCGGCTGCCGTGTGTCATGCTTCGAAAAGTGGGACTGCCATAGTTCAAGAGTGTAAGGGCATGACCGTAAGAGGAGCTTGCGAACCTTTGTCCTCTTGCATTTGTACTTGTAATTCCTGATGCTGCATGATGCGCATTGAAATCTTCTATGATTTCCCACGCAGCAGGACACATGATGAAGATACGTGCTGATCTCTTAGAATCAAAATTACACGAAGGCGACCTATAAACGCCCACAAGGGTAACATGAGCCTGTTCTTTTAGCGGTAAGGTATGTAACTTAATTTTAATGGTGAGGCGCAATTGGATGGAGAACCATAACACAAGGACGTGGCGCAATGATAAGATAGACGTGTAAGGACAGCTCGCTCACACAAGACGAAGGAAGGCGAGACGACACATGCGCTGACTGCAAACTGCAAGCCAGACCGTCGTTTACATCTTTCGGTACCCTGGCATCACCGAGAAGGTGAACCTTGTTTTGTGCTCGGGGAAGAATTTTTCGGAATCAGAGCTCTAAGTCGTGGAATAATTCTTCCACGACTGCTTTGGCACCTTTGTGAAGCATGACCAAACCTCTCATTGAAACAGCTTTCCAGGTTAAGAATATAAGGGCCGACACGCAGTTCGACATGCCCTGTTTCTATTTAATCTGGTAGTGTGGTCCTCCCGAACGTGACGATTAGGTGCCTCGTTGGTAGTTTGTTTTCGTGCCAGATTTTGAAGCATTTGACTTCTTTGACATTTCCGTCCTTCCGTCAATTCAAAAGCTCATCGTCCGTGAAATACATTAGGTCGTCGCCAGAAACGACGCCTTTTATAGTGTTCGTTGAGAGGTGAACATTTACTTAGAGAGGTGTGTCCCCAATAGTCCTTAATTTAGTTTTCACACTGTGACTTGTCCCGAACATCAGTTAGGAGGCCCCCACTCTCCACCTTTCTAGCCACTCCCATTGTTTTCCATCAGGCGTTTTGATTCAAAGAAAGGGGAGGTGTTATTTGCTTTCTTTGAAATCTCACAATGAAGAACATGGTACCAGGGATGTGCTTCCTTCTGCTTAAGGAAAAACGCCGCCACTACAGAAGCTCATATATGGTGCAGATGCAGAAATAGCGCCTCACTGCTCCGCTACGTTTGCTTTCCTGTCACATATTCAGGGTGTCTGTAGCCCGGCCTCTCAGCAGAGGCCGGAGCCTCGGCAGCGCTTCTAAGAGAAAGCGCAACAGCCTTGAGAAGGCATTTACAATTTTTGAACTTTCATTTGAGCATTATGATCACCTGTCATACGCTCAAAATGCACAGACCATCCCTCTTGGCCCTGTCACAATTTCATGTGATATATCATACAATCTTCCACACCAATCGACTTTAGGCGCTCTTACAATGATTGCACAATGGTAACTCATTCGTCACTGTTAACGTGGCGCCCTCTGACATGGCGCTCTTTTGCCACACGTGGCCTTTCGGCTACAGAGCACCGAATGTCACCAAAAGTATTTTATAAGATATCACGAAAGAATGGGACAACCTAATTTGATTTTTATTATTGAGCCCCAGGAGACCCCTGGCTTGTGGCTTGACATGCCGGACACTTCTCGATGAACGCCATTTTACATTTGCTATGAAGATGATGAGCCTTGTCCGCTGGCGTCCATGCTAGGCACTGTAATCCATCTGAAATTAAAACAGTGAATATCAGACTCACGCAAGTAGCTTTCTTTCACATTCTTTCCGTAATCAGGGACTGCTTTTGAGCGATCACAATTGAAATACACAAAGCCGCAGTGGGAAAAATGTCCGAAACCATGGCTCAAGTTCGAGAATGACAGAATGGCGTTAACATAAGAAATTGATATGGTAAGAGAATTGGTGACCCCTCTCCTACAGGAAAATTACGGTACGGGAAGGTCGGTGTCTGCTTGCCAGACCTTTTTTTCTTCCTGACTTGCTTTGTCTCCTCCTTTCATTTACTCCTTCCTCATTGCTCTCTTCCTTTCTCTCTTCCTTTCTTTCCCGGTGTTGTTTCCTTGTTGCTTTTCGAAGGTCATAAGCCTGACAGTAGGAAATCAAAGGTATTGTTATGGTTTAGATATCCTCACATCTCTCAGCGGTTGTAGTGCAGTCTAGCGGCAAGGACACTAAGTCTTGCCATCGGTTCTCGGGCGCACCTAGGTCGAAATTTCTGCACAGGAATGATTGTTTCACAACAAATACTCAGTTTCTCCCGCACCATTTTAGAGGACGCCTAATGTTTCTCTTTAATCATGGAAATGCCGCACACAAATGCAGAAATATGTCCGCGTACAAGTGCGTCTTTCCGCGACTACAACAGCGCCATCGTGACATGTACTGCAGCCAAGCTTCGCCTGAAAAGGGTGCGCATGGAAATGTCTCAGACCGCACGCAATGTAGTATTCGACAACACGTGCAGTGGCCAGCTAGCAAATTGTGCATGCCAAATCATTGCACATTCAGGAAGGTGTTTGGAGTAGGGTTAATATTTAAGAGCAAGTTATGTGGTTGTGGGCGTAACATAGGTTTACTAGGACGTCGACAGCAGAGTTGTGATGTGACACAGTAAGACGTAATATTGGTAATTCCGGTATTGCACAGTCATCTGTTTAGTTGAAGAGAAATGCGTGCTACGCTGCGCTGGTGTGCATGAGTCTACTCTGCACTGATGATATACGTGTGGTGTACGCTGCGCTGACGGGATATGCTATCCTGAATACAAACTAATAAGATTTCGCAACTAAATCAAGGAAAATTTGCACGGATGTGTAAATGATTCATCGGCTTCATACAGAGTGATAAACACATCACAACGTTGCTCATTCGCTTTCTTTGATATAATAACACCTTTGAATACCAAACAGCAGCACAAACTTTTGGAAACAAGTTACATCAGCGTGTATATGTAAAGACAAATCTGTGCACCGTTAGACGCACTGATGTTGCTTTTCTGTGCTGTCAAAAGCGTTTTAGTAGCAAACACGAGTTGCTATAGCGATTTTATTAGCCCAGGAATTGATCTCATCAATGCTAAATTTTTAAAAAGTACCAAAGTATATTCTAGTGTTATCCTATCAAAGATATTCCAACAATCCGTTGATGAATCCACCCTACCACCTGATTGGAAAATCGGAAAGGTGGGTCCTGTGCATAAATCTGGAAGTAAAAACTCTCCTTTTAACTACCGACCAATTTCACTAACCAGTATTCCGTGCAAAATCCTTGAACATGTCTTGTACACTAACATTGTAAAGTTTCTAGATTCGAACTCATTTTTTTGAAATGCTCAACATGGCTTCCGCAAATCTTTGTCTTGTGAAACACAGCTGGCTTCATTTACTCATAAACTACACACCATCCTTGATCGTCGTTCCACTGCTGACTGTATTTGTCTTGATTTTGCAAAAGCTTTTGAAAAAGTTTTCCACAATCTACTTCTCATGAAATTAGGCAAATTAAAAATCGATAGCAAGCTACTTTCTTGGATTGAATATTTCCTGAACGGTCGTTCACAATATGTGTGGTCTAACACTTTTAGTTCCCAATTGAGTCCAGTTCATTCTGGCGTACCGCAAGGTTCTGTGCTTGGCCCCTTCCTTTTCCTCATTTATATTAATGACTTGCCTGATTGCGTTACATCTAACATTCATTTATTTGCCGACGATTGTGTATTATATCGAGAAATTACGGATCCAAATGACGTAACGATTCTTCAGAATGACCTCAACTCTATATCTTACTGGTGTAAAGCCTGGCTAATGGAACTGAACATTACTAAATGTAAAGTCTTACGCGTATCTCGTACATCTTCTTGCTCCACCACTTATTTGCTTGACAACTTCGATCTTGAACCCGTAACGTCTTATCGCTACTTAGGTGTACACATAACTAGCTCCCTTACCTGGTCTGTTCACATTAACAAAATAATTAGTAATGCTAACCGTTCGTTAGGTTATCTCCGACGCAACTTTTCTTCTGCCCCTATCCCATTGAAACTCCTCCTTTACAAAACTCTAATACGAAGTAAACTAGAATATGCCGCATCCATTTGGGACCCGTCCACTATTGTACTAATCTCGGCTCTTGAGCTAGTCCAGAATAATTCTGTCCGCTTTATCCTTGGAAATTACAGTCGTACCGCAAGTATCACTGCAATGAAAGACTCTTTAGAGCTTCCGTCATTCGCTTGTCGTCGCAAATTCTCCCGCATAAGTCTTTTTCACAAAATATACTACAGTCTCACCCTGCACAACAACCTTATTCTCCCTCCATCATACATCTCCACTCGTTCTGATCATCCCCAAAAGGTGGGAATCATGCGATGCTCAACCCACACATGTAGTCAGTCATTTATTCCCCGAACCTCACAGGACTGGAACAATCTTCCAGGTTCAATCACGTCCATCGTTCATCATTCTCATTTTCATAACGTTTTAAACTCAAGTGTACTGTTGTGCAACCAACCAATTATGTAATTATGTTTTTTGGCCAACTGCGTGATTCTTGTTTGTTTGCTAAAGACTTGTACTGTTACTTGTTTATTTATGTAATTATGCTTTTTTCGTAAACTCTGATTCTTGTTTGTTTAGTTACGACTAGTACTGTTACTTATTTTTTCAGCTAACATTGCACTTACAGAAGAACGTTTGTACTGTATTTTTTTAAATGCACCACTCCCCTCTATAATGCCTCTGGCCCTGAGGGTAATTCCAACAAAAAATAATAAAAAAATAAAGTTTCCCTCTTTAAACTCAGGATCTCATGTGTGCGCAATTCCTTTCTGGCTTATGTCGGGGTGCTTTGTTTTGCGTTAAAGGCACAGCGAACAATATTAAACCACTCTTATACGGAGCTCACCTTAAAATAACTCGCAACGTCCTTGTCGAAAACTGAACGTCGCCGCGGCAACACGAAAATGACCGCTTGGCCATAGGAACTCAAGACGCGCCAAAAATTGGCTGCCCCCCCCCCCCCCCCCCCGCACGATGTTCTAGTGGTCATGGCAGTCGGCTGCTGTACCGAAGGTCGCGGGATCGAATTCCGGCCGTGGCGGCTGCATTTCGATGGAGGCGGAATGTTGAGGCCCGTGTGCTGTGCGATGTCAGTGCACGTTAAACAGCCCCAGGTGGTAGAAATTTCCGGAGACCTCCGCTACGGCGTCTCTCATAATCACAGCTAGGTTTGGGACGTTAAGCCCCACAAATCCACCAATCAAAGCTTGGCTGGGCACACATAGCGCTAAATTACTGATTCCCTAATGATATTATATTCAATAATAATTGCCGAAAACTAAGCCATATGGGCACTCGGCAGCTGCTCCGAAGATTGGGGGACTGAATTCCTCGCGCCTCGGCTGAAGTCAGGTGGAGGCGAAATGTCGAGGGCTGTGTACTGCGCGAAGACAAGGCGCGTTAAAGAACCCTGGGTGGCCAAAATTTCTAAGCCCTGCTTTACGGTGTGTCCGTGTCGCCATCCGTGGTCGTGAGTCCGATTCCTGCTGATCTTCACAGCGAGAACGTGAGCGGTAAGGAGACTGCGAACTCACACAGTCGTTACTAAATGAATCACTGTCTCCTTCGGAGCTCAACCATATGCGACGTCCGGCAAAGCTTGATGTTTTATGATCAGTTCGAAGAACGTGCCATTTGATCGGTTTGAGTTTGCTTTTGCAGTTGCCTTCACCAGTTTGGTGTGCCTCTCCCACTAAGACGCAGTGTAATTCAGAGGTGTGGCTCGCTTCTGGATTATCCTTCTCGCGTCTTTCGTACGCAGGGTTTTCTGGTTGAGGGCAAACATCTGATTGATGACCCAGCCAATTGCAGACTTTGCAGACTTTTTTTGGTTGACGTATGCGCATAGCATGGTTTTTCCACCCCGTAGCAGTTCACATGTCGAGGGAAGAATTCTACACTAAATGTGAAAACCGCTGACTTTTTTTATCCCAGCACTAAGATGTGCAGATTTTTGGCAGCTTGAGTTCATATCCTGAAGGAAGCCACAAATTCTCAGGTGATGCTGCTGTCTACGCTGTGTATGACGCCTTTCACAACGCTGTCTGCTACAGCCACGTAGGCGTTTATATCATGTATTCGTCCTTCAGGGATTATCTCATCAATCTTCCTTATTACGTCGGCGCCTGTTCGCTAGGCGTAATAGCAATAATAATATTGGATCCATGTTGGAGACCTTTCAATTTGTGTTCATGCTTGCATTTGCTGGCGTCACCGCATGCAGCGACTATTTGTGGCGCAAGTTCGTGGTTGTTATACTTGCTAAATACTACGCCCTTCTAGGGTCTAATGATTACCTTGATGTCCCTTTCAGGTGCGGTGCCAATGTCCGCCTGAAGGTGGGCTTTCCCGATGTTGCTCGGCGATATTGAGATCCCTCATTCTTATTGTACGGGTCTCTGGCGTCCCCGTATTCAAAGGCACCTTGCTGCTCTCCCGCGCCCTCGTTGTTGGAACAATTACCAGTTGTCATGTTGGGCTGCCCCGTGTGTGAGCGGCCTCTCGTGACGTTGGGTGTGGAAGTTGTTCTCCTCGCATTGATATTGACCATGAGCAAGCGTTCTTATCAAGAGGTCATCTTTCGTGTTGTATCGGTGCCTCATCTCGCGTTTCGGTGTAGGCAATCGACAGCGACACATGCTCGTAATCACACGGCTTTGCGAAGGTAAGAAATGTGTCGCATAGGTGGCGGCAGCAACTGCGCTAATTCGCCATTCTGTATCGGTTTCATTAGCTCGATTGACGAGATCTCAGTGATCCGTAGCAATTATCACCTTTGCTCTTTTGAAAATATCGTAACGGATATGGATTCCTTGTGTAATGACTTCCTTTCGCTGATTTTGTTTGAACAGTTAGCGGTTTTGGTTCAAACGTGGATTAGTCTCATATTGTAATCAGGCTTGGAACTATCACTCCTAACCACATAGCAGTGCGTGCCACGATAAACAAAGCAATTCCGAAAACAGCCCAATTGTGTGCTTCTCTGTTTCATGATTTTGGACGCAGTTCCCAAACACACACACACACACACACACACACACACACACACACACACACACACACATATATATATATATATATATATATATATATATATATATATATGGAAGTAGCAGACACGACTTCGCAGTTATCGTTTATTGCCAACAGTTTCGACCGCGGGACCGGTCTTTTTCTCCATGCCTTGAAAAAGACCGGTCCCGCGGTCGAAACTGTTGGCAATAACGATAACTGCGAAGTCGTGTCTGCTACTTCACTCCAAATACGTTTGGCCCATTCAGCACAAGTTCTCATATATATATATATATATATATATATATATATATATATATATATATATATATATATATATATACATATGCGTGTGTGTGTGTGCTAGGTCACTACCTCTCCAATGCTGGCTGAAGGCGCTGGTGAAATATTAAGCGAATCCTTGCCCTGGTCTCCAGGCTCACTGCCACATTCCCTAATATTACTTCACAAAACAATGCAAGTTTAACAAACTTCATGCAGTGCTAACATGCGTACTTGCCCTGGAGGAGGCTCCGTGTCTACGGCCCGCATGCACAGAATGCTAAATATATTTCTGGTATTTTAAATTCATGCTCTAATCTTGCCGTTATAAGGTTATGCACTCTACAAAAACTTCTCTATTACATTTGTCAAGTTGGCTTAAGTTGTTGCCTTACTTAGGACTCTTACCTGCATTTTCTCCTTGCAGATATACAACAAAGCAGCTCGTGTCAGCATACAAAATGGGATATTTCCGTTTTTCGCTCCGTCCAAATAATTCTCCGCCTACGTGAACAAGTTAATTGCAGATTATTTCAGGAATTCGTAGCTGACTATTCAACGACAGTCGTATTTCAGTGCGCATATTATACGGGCGACTTAACACATAGGGTGTAGCACAGATACTTGGGCGAGAGGAACGATAAAAAGTACGTAACGTTATCCAGTGCGACGTCTAATCATAAAGGTATAAAACTGACCAGATTGGCCAAGCAATTAAAACCTGGCAATATATTGCAAGTTCAGCAACGCAGAGAAAGGTCAATACATAAATTGTTGTTCAAGCACATATTTCATATCTATATATCTTATGGCAAGCTAAGACAGCATGTTGAATGTAAAACGGGCAGTCCTCAGTCGTCATAAAATATATAGATCTATATGGAGTAGTTGGTTGAACAACGCTACTTACAGACGCCTCCGTCTGAAGCCACCCTGCCGAGCGACACGACTACAACTAGTTTTGTTATAGAATCTGCTGTCTCTCTTTCTGTATATATATATATATATATATATATATATATATATATATATATATATATATATATATATATATAGCGAGAGAGAGAGAGAGAGAGAAATAGGGAGGGGTCCGTGCTTCTGTTTGTACGTTACACTGACAGACACACAAAGACCAGAAACTTAGTTTAAATGTCCGCGCCTGTAATGCTGGGCGGGCTTTAACACAGGCCTCGCTAGGGCCTGGCGGTTTCCTTGCCAACCTCGACAGTCCAGAGTTTTTCAAATACTATATTTATTATTAAGTAATAATTACTTGATTGTTACTAATTTATATACAGTTAAATTGATTGTCATATTCTTAGGATAACAATTGGAAAGTTGCAGAGCGCCTGAAATAAACCAAGAGTGAATGAAGCATTTGCTTTTCGCTTGAGTGTGCCCGGTTGTTTTTTTTCCTATTTTTATTTTCTTTGGGGGTGGAAAAATCACAGCATATTCACGGGGTGAATGATGATGAGTGGGGCGAAGCTCCGGAAGGAATCATCGGTAAACCGTGAAACTCTTCCGTGCGATTCGCCCCACAATTAAAAGTGAAACACCTGAGTAAATGTCATCAAACTTTTATTGCTGGTTTCCGTGGTCCCTTGTTTATGACTGCTTTGTGGTCCGTGAAATGCAAGGTAACCGATAATTCCTGCTCCGTTCGCAAGGTAACCGATAATGCAAGGTAACCGATAATTCCTGCTCGCGGTTCTCCAACGCTTCTCTAACGCGAGCAGTCGGTATTTCTCAATCAAGAAACTCGCTAGGAGACGCTGCCTGCGCCAACGTTGTCCCTCGCGGGCGAGCGCGTGCCGGGACCCACGCGCTCGCCCTCGGCGCGTGCGTGCCTCCCGGCAGGCACGCGCCGGTGGCTACCTACTACTACTACTACTACTACTACTACTACTACTACTACTACTACTACTACTACTACATACATACATCGGGGACGCACGACCCACGCCTTAGGGAGCTTCGCCCCTAAAACGAACGCCCACGAAATACGCGAAAGACGCTAGCTCGCGCGCGTGACTCGCTGGCTTCCGGACTAGCTTTGTTGGACACATGACTGCGTCTCCTGATCATCGTATTGTGTAAGGTTTCAGGCTTTCCCACTGGCGCGGTATGTAAATGCACCGATGGCACTTTGATAACAGGAGCATACCATAATAAAGAAAAATGGGGGGGATAGGCGACACCGCAGCGTCACCAGATGCCGACGCTTACAGCGTAGCTGCATGATCAATAACCCGGTCGGACAATCCTACATTGCGAAGCAATGCACGATGTGACGACAAAAGAACACAGCCGTGCTTTCATCGAAGCTTGCTTGGGAGTGATCGTGATGCGGCGAGCGAGAGCGCCTCTATTTCATGTAAACGCGAAACCGTTTTGTGCCGGGCAGCATCAAGGACTCTTATGCACTCTGTCGCGGAAGTGAATGTCTGAAAAAAAGAAAACTGGCTGCGTATCTGCTTGCTTCACTGGAAATGACATCGAAATCTTCTGTCGCCCCTGATACGTAACACCCTCCCACTGCTCGCTCTCTCACGCTGCTGATCCGAGGGTCGCGGGATCGAATCCCGGCCGCGGCGGCTGCATTTCTATGGAGGCGAAATGTTGAGGCCCATGTGCTGTGCGATGTCAGTGCACGTTAAAGAACCCCAGGAGGGTTTCATTCGCTGTAGCTTCATATGGCGCTTGCCGATTAGTTAGATAGATAGATAGATAGATAGATAGATAGATAGATAGATAGATAGATAGATAGATAGATAGATAGATAGATAGATAGATAGATACGTTGGTCTAGTGGCTATGGTTGAGGCCCGTGTGGTGTGTGATGTTCAGTGCACGTTAAAGAACCCCAGGTGGTCAAAATTTCCGGAGCCCTGCATTACGGCGTCTCTCATAATCAGAGCTGGTTTTGGGACGTTAATCCCCACATAACAACAATAGATAGATACGCAACACG
>CM023488.1:41186158-41313012 GCA_013339685.2 Hyalomma asiaticum | reverse complement strand
ATATATATATATATATATATATATATATATATATATAGGCACTGGACCTTGACTTGCAATGAAGTGCCGGTGGGAGATTTCACTTGTGCATAGTTGAACCATAAGGATTCGTAGCGTGCGCGTTAACTAAATTAATCCGGAACTCGGCACGATCTACGATGAACCTCCTGAGCTTCGCCCACTCATCATCATTCACTCCGTGGATATGCTGTAATCTTTTTTTCTTTTTACGTTCAAGATTATTTCATTGTAATTTAGAAAGATTGCCTTGTAATCGAATTTCGTTTTTTGCTGTTTCTGGTTTTCTGGTTTCTGCTGTCCGTTTCCAGAAGTTTTTTCACCAAAGAACGCGGCACCTTAGAAAGGGCTGCGCTCAGCACATCTCGCATAACTTGCCCGTAGTTGATTTCGTCCGTTTCACTGGTAGTGCCGTTAGGCGCGGTAGAAAACACTTGCGCCTTGCCACTTTGGTCGGAGGCGATCGACGAATTCTGAGCTTGTGAAGCTTGGGCGAAGAGTGGCAGTAAAATGCACAGGGACAAGAACGTCCGCAAAGCTACGCGTGCGCTGGGACACTGCATATTTTTGTTGACTGTTTCTAGTGCCATAAATCCAAACAGAAGCGTTCAGAGCACAGCGACGAGAAGTTACGCGCCTTGTGGAGCCCTCGCGGTTAGATCATCTCGCGAAGAAACGAGTCTTAGGCTAAAGGAAAACAGCAGCGGCTACCTGAAAGCGAAATATGGCATACGATACGCAAACCTCTTTTCATGTACTTCCGCCCTAAAGTTAAAAACCAAGCGCCAGTATAACGGATTGGCTGAACTAAAGTTGGCAAGAGCAAATTCACAGTATTAGACAAAAAATTTTCCTAATTCCCTTGGTTTAGTTGCGCTAGTAATAACTGACGTGTTATTGACATAACCGGCAAAGGGGCGCGCCGTTAAAGGTACAAACAACCGATACTCCATGCGCACTCCTTGACCTTTGCTCACAACTCAAATCTTACAACACCTAAACGCGATGCGTAAAATGGCGCGACAGTTCCCTCGGGATCAAATTCCAGTCTTTCTTTTTTTTTTTTGTAAGACGAAATGAACGATACAAACTACTTTAGGAAAAGAAAAAGCCACCCTTACATGGAATACGCTATCCTCTCGAGCAAATCGGCGCGGGATCCGCTGTGAAACGAGGCTTCTTCGTGCTGTCTGCGTCAACTGGGCGCATCGATGAGGCGCCACGGACAACGATGTTTGTAACGCATCTGAATATGCATGAGAGACAGATAATTCCCGGTCAACGCTCCGCCTAACGTGGAACTGGCCTTGCATCTCGCAGAGCCAAATAACTGATGTTAACTGTATGCGGTGCGACTACGCTCTCACTAGGTTCACTTTCCAGGGCCGCTGTCGGCACATGCAAAGTTTATTGCCTCGTGGGTTCTTTATTTCTTTTTTATTTACAGCCCCCTCCTTCGTCCTTACATTCTCGGTAACAACTAATGAAAAGAAGACAGGTACCATAATGGGGACCTATGCTTAAAAGCTCGTAACTGAAACAGACGGTTGTAGGCTGCCGACGAAGACATAATCGCGGGAGGGGCTAGAAGATAAAAAATGACTAAATGGCAGTTCCATCCAGTATGAAACCCGCTGAAACAGCGAAGCTTTGCTTCTCCTGTGTTTCCTTTCTCTTTCACCAGGGTATTCTGTGAATTCTCACCACTCCTACGGCACAGCTACCGTGCAGCTGATTAGAGGCCTCAGTGTCCTTCGTCCCCATACGCTGTCACGTATATATACGGTAAAAGCGGCCCCCTCTATTACCCTTGACGCACAGTCCATGCCCTTGTTCCTCTGCCTGGACCGGCTACCCATACATGTTCCGTCAGCGCGCTGCTGGATCACTTATTTTATTTCAATATACTGCAGATCTTCTCGGTCCAACCAGGAGGGGTAGTAAAATAAAATGTTAAGTGAGGAACACATTCCTATGAAATAGTTCAATGCTTGACGACATGTAAGCAACAGCTTAAAAGATGCAGATCAGAGCGATTATGCGAACGGCAATATCGAAAGACAGAAAGAAAAGAAAGCGAAATAAATAAATAAACAAATCAAAGTATTGATTTGCGCTGAAAGGAAAAGCCGACACGCGCTTTCCCTCGACTCACCACCCAAATCCTTAACCCAGCCTACTATTACACGATAGTGATAGTGAACTTGACGACTATAGCACCATCTCAATTCTTTACAAGAAATTCACAGGCGTGAAATTGGCTTTCGTCTTTCTGTAAACTTCTATTCTTCGCTGCATATCGGTTGCTGAAATAGTTGAGATTTCCCAAAAGGCGAAAAAAAAATAAAAACAATATCTGTGGTCTTTTAAACCAGGATGCAGCAAATGTTAGCCTTGCTTGATTTACTCCAAGGAGGTTTAAAACTTTTTTAACCTCCTTGATTTACTCCTGCTTTGATACATTCCTAAAAGAAGTTGTCCTACTGCAAAAAAAGGCAGATCCCGCGTGCAGTGGGAATCAAAGATATGCGAAGCACGCGTCAGGAACATAAAATTGGGTGTGCACTGCTGTCTCGCTATACCGATTTTGGTACATATGAACTAACAAAACGGCCGAAAAAAGCACCATTACCGTGGCAAGTAATCATGCCGCTCATGATGCATGTCATGATTCTAATGTTATGACCTGTATTTCCGTTCCTCATGCAGTCGTGTTGTGTCATAGCAATTTTGGTATACAGCCCATTAACGAAACGGCCGCAAGAGCACCAGACCGTGGCCCGTAAATCATGCCGCTCATGACATGCATGTCATGATTTTCATGTAAGACCTGTCATTTATCTTAGTCATGCAGTCATGTTGTGCCATAACAATTTTAGCGTATACTTCCCATTAACCGAAGAGGCCAGGAGGCACCAAGACCGTGGCCCGTAAATCATGCCGCTCTTGACGTGCGTGTCATGATTTTCATGTTATGACCTGTCATTTATGTTCGTCATGGCAGTCCTGTTGGCGCATAATAATTTGGTATACATCCCATTAACCAAACGGCCCGGCGAGCACAATGTCGTAGGCGGCTAGATAGTAGATATGCTCAAGATCCCCGAAGTTCGCTAAGAAATGCTTTGATTTAAAGAGGAGAACGAGGCAACGGAGCGTTGCTCTTGTTACTTTACTTTAAGAATGTAAAAATAATCGGAATGCAATCAGAATACTGCGTCATGCCCTCTCATTGTGCTGCTTCCTTTTGCAAATAAATATCGCTCAGTGGGTGTGAGTGACGGCTGTCTGAGAGCACCTTTTACTTAAATAAACTAGTTTGGTCGCCCTAGCCTTAGAAACCACGTATCTTGTGTACGTTTGCTCTCCTAGAAGTGCCTTTCTCGTCATCGTTACGTCGGTTGTTGTGCTCGCCGAACACATCCCAAGGTGCGTTGACCTGAGAACGAGGTATAATCATTTTTGTAATGTGTACGTTGTAAGACCGGTGCATCGCAAAACTAAAGAAAATGTCCGAAGCAGATCGAAAATAGCACGCCATATCGGCAACTCTTTTTTTCCTTAGTGATTAACATGTCAAACGCTCGCTGATGACAACTCGATACGAGTGTTTGCGCAATGCTCAAGGTCACCCCGTGCTTTCGCTCTTTAACGCATAACATAGCTCCACTAAGAGCGCCAGCCGGCACGTTTAAGCCGTAAACAGCGCGTACTGCTAGCAATGTTGTCTCCTTATACACTCTAAGAACAGGAGCTCCGCAAGTAAGAGTGAAGAGCATCGTTTCTCCTGCAGGTCTCGTTCTTCTCTCTCTCTAAGGCTGAGTGGGCTTTTCACTCCTCCTGGGTCAAAAGAGTGAAGGACTGTTTCACTCCGTACAATAAGAGAGGCAGGAGATTGACATTGCGTCGCCCTCCGTCATGGTTCCCACTCGTCATGGTTCACTTCGTGGAGATGCGTGAATTTTTAGATCCGAAGCAGCTTATGGCGGGGCTTTGTCCGTCCCTCCTTCCCGCTCCCCACGTCCCGCGTCCCACACCCCCAGAGTGCATGCGCGTCCCCTGGGAGTGTGGGCGCTGTTTGTCAAGCTGATGATAACTGTATTATGTTTTAAGCAATGCCTCCTTTACTAGCAAGAAGGTTTTTTTTAAACCCTCCCTGTTTACTAGATGCCAGATGCGTCGCTCGCTTTCTCATTGCGGCTGCGGTTCCCTCAGTCGGCAAAATCCGTGAGCCGGCGCTCGTTGCCCTTCACGCTTCCGGTGAAAGCAGAACATGTTTCTCCGAATTTCTTACCTTAAATCAATATTTTGTTTCTTTATTCGAACATGAAACCAAAACTATTACGGAAGCTGTTGTGTGCTTGGCAAAAGTTGCGCCGTGTGACGTGCTAAACACCTCCGAGACCACAATTAGTGTTACCGTAATCTCAGAGGTAATGCTCAACAGTTGCATGCTTGCGCCACACGCGGCGCTCGTTGCCTTTCACGGAGGCAAAAAGAGGGAAAGGGCACGGAACACGGTTTTCGGACCACGCGACTGGCATCTAGTAAAGGAGGCATGGTTTTAAGGTTGGTATCAAAGCATTTATTGTTTCTCGCTCACCATAAGCGACACGCTACTTTTAGGTCGCGGAAGCATACACGGCGCAAAGAGCACTAGCTTTGGCAGCGTTGCGCCTGATGTATGAAACGGAGTGTAGAGTGGTACCCTGTTGGGGTTTTGACGTCTTATCAATAGTTTCCAATCACATCGCAGACTCAATGCAGCGTTTCTCTCCTAGGTGAGCGCTTATATACTGTAACGGTTTGTAATGCGTGCTTGACAGTGGGGCCGTTACACCGTTACAATATTGACGGGATGAGTGTAGCGTAACGTCGGCTATCCCTGGGAAACGGATGACTCCTTCCTTAGCATAGGAGTTAAGCTTAATTGCTCATTAATGCCTAATTATTTTTCTCGCTCATATCTGCAAGTACCTGGAGAAATTCACGCATATGCTAACCTGCTTCATGCACCCGAGAAAGGCATCAGCCGGCGTCCTTTTTTTTTTCTTTCAATGCTTGGAGGTGACTACGGGGCATTTGGTAGACCGGTTCTCTCAGCCTTTATCGTTGTTGTGGGCGTTTCATGTCAAGTAAACTAAATGCAAGGCGAACCTGTCGGCTGCTTTAAACACTGATATGAGGCTCCACTTCAGCGAGAGTCTTCCGAGTGTGTCTCAGGCAGCAACAGCAATCATATGTGAGAAGTGGCCAAATAAAATGTTCCTGTGTGTGCAGTTCTGACTATTTACTGAAGATTTTATGCCCCAACAGTAAGCTAAAGTGAAAGCTGGCTGTGACGATAAACAATACAAAATTTTATTGGGCTCACAGGTCTGTAAAGCAAAATTCGTTCACTCATCTTCGAGCAGTATGCTGCGAAAGCACACGGCACCATTTTGTAGTAGTTTTTTGCTGATGAGAGGTAAGGGGCTCTTTCAATGTGGCAGTTCTACTAAATCGGAGGAGCGCATTCACGTTACTGCAGGAGGAGCGGGCGCTCGATTACTACATCTCTACGGAGAGAAGTTCGTTCTAGAAAAGGTAGGGTGTCGTTGAGCGGTATTCCAAGAAACAGTAGAGAGAGAAATACCGAGGGCAGCTTGATTGCTTGGCCTCCCAACGAACTGCCCATGCGGAAAAGGCATGGCCTAGACGGCCCGAGTCCATTCTCACCTTCGCTACCGGGCAAAGAACCTCCCCTCCCGGCTCGCTGATACCAGAATGCCGCTGGAAGCGTTGGTCACTCACTCTCGCCAAAGATGCTGCGCCAGCGAACACGGACGGCCTAGTCCGTGTGTGCTTTAGTGCAAGGGACAACCTGACTCCAACCAATCAGCAGATGAAGCAAGAAGGCAGCCTAAAGAGAAATCGCAAAGAAAGGCAAATTTGCCTGCTGAAAAACTAGAGCTAAAGTGGGCCACACTGCATGTGTTAGAGGAGCCGGACATACCTTTAGTTCGTGTTCACTAGGTTTCAGAGAGATAGAGCTCCTGCAAGTTATCGTTCAGATGCAGCTCAAGCTGATGCGTGTTTCGGGGGACCTTCGCCATCAATAAAGGGACTTTATACACACTCACAACGCGCACCCTGAATGCGCTCAAAACTGTCGTCATATTCACCGGCGTAGCGTAAGCCGGTGGTTCAGGTGCTGTTCCGGTGCTAGCGCCATCAGCCCCTCTTTAGATGGAGAAAAGCGGTGTTCCGCCTCCTGTTTTCAAGGGCCCCGATACCTTCGGGCTTGCCGCGCCAAGGCTAGTGCTTCTGCAGACATGGTCGAAGGACTTGCGAATGCGTTTTTTGAACAGGTGCCTGAGCAGAAACTATGGATACTACAGTGAATCGACGTAGCCCTACAACTACGGAAATCACCTAGAAGGGCATTGTAGGTTAATCGCTCTCTGAAAACACACACACACACACACACACACACACACACACACACACACACACACACACACACACACACACACACACACACACACACACACAATAAAGCTTTCTATGCAACGGAAACTCAGATATTGCAGTTCTAATTAAGGGATCCTTTGCGGAATGCAGAATACAAAGAACTGCGTCATTAGACGATGTAAGCGGACGTATAATTCGCCATTTAGTAATTAAGGAAATCATTTTCTAATGTGCTTCAGGAAAGGCAATTCAGCAGCCAACCACAGTTGCCACTTTGGCTGACAAAATGAATGCGACTGTGCACAAGCCAGGGTCTCTTTTAGTTGTTATGGTCTCAGAGAAAGCATTTGACACGGCCTGGACGCGCGAGGTTGTTTGAGACTTCATGATATGATCATAAGAGACGCCGTAGGGGAGGCTTCCAGAAATGTCGACCGCCTGCACTGACACAGCACAGGACACGGACCACAACAATTTCCCTCCATTGAAATGCAACCGCTGCTGCCTGGATTCGATCCCGCGACCTTCGGATCCGAAACCGAGAGCCATAGCCAATAGATCACCGTGGCATGGCTGCAGATTCAGTCATTCGAGCTTTAATGCATTTTTGCTCTGTACTCATAAGTGGCATCATACTGACCACTGAATTTCGGAATTCCCCCCTTCTGAGAGAGCCCTTCTCACTGCGTGTGGGAGAGCAACAAGAAACTCTTGGTGCCCCATTGTTGGGGCACTTTTGTTGCAGCCGTCCTGCCAGTGGCAGCTAGTTGGAAGTGGGAAGCCACTCATGAAAGCGACAAAGACACCCTAGAGGCACGCATTCAGATGAGCTTTCTGGAACCGCTGGTCAAATGCTTTACAGTGAAGCTTAATAGCCATTGTCTATAGCTATGAACTATATCTCTTTCTATGGCGATAGTCCATGACTTCCGCCCCGCCACGGTGGTCTAGTGGTTATGGCACTCGGCTGCAGATCCGAAGGTCGCGGGATCGAATCCCGGACGCAGCGGCTGCATTTCGATGGAGGCGAAATGTTGAGGCCCGTGTGCTGTGCGATGTCAGTGCACGTTAAAGAACCCCAGGTGGTCGAAATTTCCGGAGACCTCCACTATGGCGTCTCTCATAATCAGAGCTGGTTTTGAGACGTTAAACCCCACAAATAAATCAATACATGACTTCCACAGCCATAGTCTATGACTATGCCTGTAGAAACGTCAGTGACAAAAATGGTAGTCTACCAGACAGCGCTTGTGTTTCTTTGTCTTTTCACATAACCGTTGCCCTAGCAATGCCATCAGTTTCAGATTTACGTTCTATATGTAATTAAACAAGCTTCAATGGTTGCAAGATCACCTGAAGAACTGTGAATGTGCAACTGCTCTGATTATCACTTTTTACTTGAAGAGAATTACGTTCTTGCACGGAGGTTGTATGTCGACGAGGCCAAAGCAGCACTCGACAAATTATTAATGAACTGGATTTGCTGCACGCTGAAAGGAGCACTTTTTATTGCTGAGGCTTGTGCAATTGTGGGGGGCTGTGCAGCGTATCCGGAAAGTGAAGTTCTAGGAAGCCGTAATCCACGAACGATTGATTGATTTGTGCCGTTTAACGTCCCTAAACCAGCTATGAATATGAGAGACGCCGTAGTGGAGGTCGCCGGAAATTTCAACCACCCGGAATTCTCATACAGGCCTCAACACTCCGCCTCCATCAAAATGCAGCCGCCGCAGCTGGGATTCCATCTCGTGACCTTCGGATCAGCAGCCGAGTGCCATAACCACTAGACCACCGTGGCGGGGCATAAATAATGCACTAACGAAAGGGGAATAGATCACGAGCTCATTTCTTTGTCCCTGACTGTCCCAGCGCCTCAAAGACCTCAATGGCTTTCCGTAAGCACAACAATCTCGTACTCAGTTATCTTTTTCACTTACAGTGCAGTCAGATATGCACGTTTCTCGACATATACTGGGTTAAGGATCACAGAGCAATTCAAAGAATTAGGCGAGAAAGCCATCCATATGAACAGTACGAAAACCTTGAAGCGCTTTCATGTCTGTCTTCTGCATGCGCAAAAAGGGGAATCCAGCCTAAACATTGATTTAGCTGTCTAGATGTGGCACTCGTGCCGCGGCGTTGCAGTAACCCGGCCGCTTAGTCGTAGTCTATAATGTGCGTATGAGCTATACACGATGTATCTTTCTTTCTTTCTTTTTCTTCTTTGTTCTTTCTTTCTTTCATTTTCTTTCTTCTTCTCTCTTTTTTTCTTTCTCTCTTTCTTTCTTTCTTGGCTCCTGCTGACGTAGATATTATTGGGGTTTCATGACACACATAATATAGGCGCTTGAAACTAACTCGCGGTGTGCTTGAAGCAAATACACGCATGCTCGTTCAGGTGCATGATTTAGCTACGTGGTGGCGCAACAAAAATTCGGTAAACGGCATACGCAACTCTGACTCGGAGCTTCAGAGGTCCTGGCGATGCCGAGGTGCTGCCGTCAATTATTTTAATGTCTCACTATTTTGCAAACACAGCTGAAGGTGATGAAATCATTCGCGCCTTACATAATCTTAAAACTTGTTTTAATTACACGCGACTTACAGCGAATATGTTTCCACATCTTGTACGGCAACTGCACATTCGCAGATATCAATTCATCCCTCTGTGATGTCACGTGACATTTTTCATCAAGACCTTCGGCTATAATTGGCCGTTTCGCCAAAATGCTCCATAAATCACCGTTTGCGTGGTTCAGCAGGAATGTATGGTGTAGCTGTGGTCGTTTAACCTTTGCAGTAATGATCAAACCAAAAAAAAATATTCCGAGAATTGATCGTAACACATAAGCGAGGCAAGCGGCGCATGATGACAAATAGTGCCAAAGTAGACCTTATGGCGTGCGCTAATTGCCCTAAAATAGTTTGATTGATAGCTGTGCTTATCATTACCATTTCGCCGCCACATTTACGAAAAGCTCGCTTGAGCACTACCGTATGTACTCAATTGTGACGAGCGCAGTGACATTTCATTGGCGTATGCAAGAAAAAAAAAGACCACAAGTGTTACGCTTGGGATGCTATTTTCTTGCGTCCAACAAAGAGCGATAAACAAGAGCATCTGCGACCACCAAAAATGATGGTTTGAACTCCAATTACAGTACTCCCATCTCTTGAGTAACATCGCTTGAACTCGACTGTATCAGTGGAACACTGAGCACCACGATATGGTTTGCGCTGTTGCGTAAGAAAATTTGAAATATGCGGTCCCAATTCGAGGTTGCGGCCGTGGCGAGGCCATGGAAAATTGACGGATGGAATCGGGCTTTGGAAGGAGGTGCCGCTGGAGCCCCCATCCCCGGATGGTTGGATCGTTCACTATTAAGGTTTGGACGACAGCTGAGTTCCGCACTCCTTCAGTCACGAAAGTACCATGCCTCTTGAAGCAGCCGTCCTACTTAGCACGGCACGTTGGGATCGGGAGGGGAGCTGA
Source organism: Hyalomma asiaticum (assembly GCA_013339685.2). Classification (NCBI taxonomy): domain Eukaryota; kingdom Metazoa; phylum Arthropoda; class Arachnida; order Ixodida; family Ixodidae; genus Hyalomma; species Hyalomma asiaticum. Next base: position 41,303,048 of record CM023488.1, on the reverse strand, counting down.
ACGGGGGGCGAAACGACCGAGGGCCGCCAAGTACACCGAGACAATCACATATTGCAACGCATGCACAAATGCAAGTTCCACGCGGCGAAGAGTAAAAAGGAAACCAGGAGAACAGTTGCTCGCTTGTAGCGGAATAAAACGGCATATGGATGGCACGCGTTGCCAGCATAAATCGTGAAATAGCTCATGTCCAGGCGCCTATCACAGCTGACCACACCACCGAACTTTTTTACACAACTTGAAGTTCGGTACTGTTAGTAACTCGAAGGTTGACTTCTTGTAGCAAACTTGTGGGAAAAAATGCCTCTATTGCGCCGGCGAAAGCAGGTGTACAGCGAACCTGTTACCGCAACACCACAAGCGCATTTGACATATTCGACAAACAGCAGGACGAATCGTGGCCAACGACTGTATTTTAGCCTGTCCTGAAGAGCTGCAAAGCCACTGCACGAATGGAGAAGCGTCAGTGGCAGTTACAGTCACCGGCAGCTCAGTAACCGCACACAAAATTAGAGCACGTACACAGAACTGAAGGAAGCCTGTAACGTGCTCTCGCTTTTCCTTATGTGGCAGTTCTTATTCCCGCTGTTCCTCAGGAGCCCAAAGTACTTGTGGCCTGCAAAAAGTCACAGAGGTACCGCAGCAAAAATAAATCCTTGGCGTAAACGACGGGTGACCTGCGCAGAGCATGAGAGTTCCATACGTCAACCGTCACGCAGCCACTGTCGCTCTTGTTCGACACCTCTCCCGCGATTGGCCCACCCGAGTAGTCCGCAATTCGCTATCCCAGGAGTATCACGGTGTACCCCACTCCCGCTGGCAAGGAGAAGATCGAGGCGCCTATCTGTACCGCGAGCTGACGCGTGCAGAGGAAATGGAGGGCTTTCTTGTCAAAGTCGTAGGGCGTGCTTCAAAGGTGGAGGGGCATCCCACGCCAAAACCCACAGCCGACCACTGTCTTTCTCTCTTGCCATTCAACGGTTCTGTGATCTCTACGAGCGCAGCCCTGAAAAAGAAGCGCCAGCAATGGTTCTTTGAGCGCCGTATGCCAAAGTCTCTTCACGGAGCCGACGAAGGGTGTTTTTGCCCACGTTACAGTGCACAGAACGGACAATCAATCTTACACGCCGCTAGCTGCCATGCGGAGGTAGCGCTCCCGGATTTCTGGTGTAGCCATGATACAGCCACGAAGAACACCGACAGAGGCTGACAGTTTCGCTATATGACTCATGCTAGAAGAGGCTTTTCTAGTACATCACTATTGGAACACGTCAATGATCCACACTTCTTTGTTCCTTTTGACAGTGAAAGCTGTATGTCTAGGGGAAGCGAAAATTCGTTCATATTCTGTGTACAGAAACTTCTCTATTGGCTGCGCCGTCCAGTGACATCGTTCTCTGCGTCGTCTCCAAACACGCGCGCCATTAGCTGAGCCGACAGTGTAGAGTCGCGAAGCATAGCAGAAGCGAGGTAGAGAGGAGCAGTGAAGCAAGCCATAGGGGACGCCGACCACGTTTCACGGCCCTTGCAGCAAATGTGCCATTGCGCCAGTCACTGACGTCATTCATCTTGTCGCAGCCGTGCCGCCAAGGCCACGCAGCGGTTTCAACTTCCAACTTCCATTTGGGTAGGCGACGGATTTTACGAACTCCCGAACAGCAGACAGCCTTCGAAGGACAGCACGGAGAGCAGAACCGTGAGAGAATTTGTGTTCGTCCGGGCGATGCTACAGTCCGGGCACAAGAATAGGCCCGGGTGGCCAAGCGCAAGCTGCAACTGTGTACCGAAGCTTCGCATCCTTCCGAGCCGCGCTAAACTGCGAAACGGACTGCAAGCGCCAATGGAGGGCGCATTCTGCTGACCAGGACGCCAAGCTCACTCGAGAGATCGAAAGCATGCGACAAAGGCAAGCCGAGGAAGCGGCGTGACGGGCAGAGAGAGCAGTATCAATATGGCAATGGCAGGGAACGGGTTCGCCGGGACCAACGCCCACTTTCGGCTTGAGTTGTGACGCCGGACACAATGAACCGCTGAATACACTCCTCTACGAGCGTGATCACGCGAGGTATGGTTTGCGGCATGTGAAATAAAGGCTATGGTAAACCGAAGCCAAACGTACGTGCAACCTCATTAACAAACAAACATATACCAATAATTGAGGAATGTTTCAATATACCGTCGGGATTAACCCACTGCTAAGCACCAGGGCGGGGGGGGGGGGGGAGGCTCTTTTCAGCTTCTCTGTCTTACCATATGGGCGGGCGGGGGGCTTGGGCGGTGTTTCCTTTCTTAACACAAAATGTTATACACGGGGGTCGATCCCCCACGAACCCATATGTCACTACCGTGAAGGATATGACACAGTAAATAAACACGAACAAAGAGTAACACTCAGAAAACTTCTCTTGCTGCACTGTGAATCAAACTCACAGCCCCCCTAGCGCCACGACGAAAGGTGCCCGATCCGTTACCACTGCACTAACGCCGCACATTCTCGATGCTGTACGAACGCGCTTTCTTGTCCCGTCCGGCTCAGCATGCGCGCGCCTGGAACAGTGCCGCCATCCAGGAGAGTCAAAGTGAATCATCATTAGCCTGTCTACGCCCACTGCAGGGCAAAGGCCTCTCCCATGGATGTCCAATTATCCCTGTCCTGTGCTAACTGGGCCCAGTTTCTCCCCGCAAATTTCCTGATCTCATCTGCCCACCTAACTTTCTGCCGCCTCCTACCACGCTTTCCTTCTCTAGAAATCCACTCTGTTACCCTTAATGACCAACGATTGTCTTGTCTTCGCATTACATGGCCCGCCCACGTCCATTTCTTCTTCTTAATTTTTACTAATATGTCCCTAACCCGCTTTTGTTCCCTAATCCACACCGCTCTCTTCTTGTCCGTTAAGGTTACACCTACCATTTCCTGTTCCATAGCTCGCTGTGTCATCCTCAATTTAAGCTGAACCCTCTTAGTTAGCCTCCAAGTTTCTGCCCCGTAGGTGAGTACCGGTAAGATGCAGCTGTTATACACTTTCCTCTTCAGAGAAAATGGTAAGTTACCATTCATTACCTGAGAATGCTTGCCGAATGCACTCCACCCCATTTTAATCCTCCTAATTGGCTCAGCCTCATGGTTCGGATAAGGGGTCACCACCTGGCCTAAGTATACATATTCACTTACTACTTCCAATGCCTCGCCAGCTATTTGAAATCGCTGTACTCACCCAAGGCTATTGACCATTACTTTAGTTTTCTGCATATTAATTTTCAGACCAACTGTTATACTTTGCCTGTTAAGGTCAGTAATCATGCTTTGTAATTCATCTCCCGAGTTACTTAGCAAGGCAATGTCATCAGCGAATCGGAGGTTACTGAGGTATTCCCCATTTATCCTTACACCCGCCTGATCCCAATCCAGCGTTCTAAATACTTCTTGTAAACATACTGTGAATAACATTGGAGAGATTGTGTCCCCTTGTCTTACGCGCTTCCTTATAGGTATTTTGCTGCTCTTCTTATGGAGGACTGCATCACTGCATCTTTACTTCGTCTTTCCTGGATGGCGGCACCATTCCAGGCGCGTTTCAAAGTACGCTTTGATGAAGCCTTGCAGAGCCGCGCGCATAGCCGCGTTCGTACAGCTTCAAGCGTATATGCGCCGATAGCGCAGTGGTAGGGCACCAGTCACCTTTCTTCGTGGGTGGCGTTTGCCTGTCGACCACTCTTCGAGCGTCATGGGAACAAGAAAACGGCTGCGGTAGGCGCCAGGGTACTGCGCCTAACGCAGCACGGCAACGAAGTTGTCCGGTCAATGTGACGCAAGTCAACATGGCTGATACCTTTGTTACGCGGCAATATAGACTGTGCCCAGTTATTAGGTAAGCTACTTCAGTTACCACAAAGGGTTGGCCCTTGATGTTGTGGATGCTCTATGCGAACGTGACTTCATTCACACCAGCGAAACACCGATAGCGATAGGCAAGTTCACCTCGATGTAACAATAAACATTCAGCAGCTTATGCGAAGAGACATTTCTCTTTCGTGCTATACCGATTCCTTTGACACAGGGATCAGCCACATTTTTTTTACTATGGCGCCAGCCATACCTGTCTCAGTTTAGCAGTACACCTGAACTGACCCAGGAAGTTTTAATACCGTGCAGGAATGCGCGTGTCCTTTATTTCCTTTTCGCATGTGGCGAGAAGGGGTACGCGGACACGATGTTGTAAAAAGAGCACGGGAAGGAAAGTGAAACGGAGAGCATTTTTCCAACGAGCGAAAGGCTGCACTCTATTGGTCGTGGTGATGGCGATGGTGATGACGATGATGATTGTGGTTCGGTGAAGGGAAGGAGACGAATTTCTGCAGCCCATGTCGGAAGCACGTGGGGGAATAGAGATGATGGGCGGAAGGCAGGGAGCCAGGGTAGTGGAAAGGGACTCAAAGGGATAGAAATGAGATAAAACCGTTGTTGGAGGGCGGAACCGGTGGCCTTTACTTCCCGCTATCAGCTGTCAATTCCTCACCCAGCTTGCCCTCTGGGTCTGTAAGAACACGTGATCTATGAAGGGGTGGGCGAGGGGGAAGGCGGAAGGGCAGTACCGCTCCCAGGACATATCCCCGGAGGAGTAGGTGAGCAAGCACTTAACACACTTTCATTTCCTTGCTTCCGCAGGAGGAATCCAACAACGACAACAACAATAATAATAATAATAATAAATCCTGCAGAACGCACGCATTGTGTGAAGTGGGACTCGGTGTCATGCGAAGCAGTCAGCAATTAAATTGGCTACGACGAATTGTTTTACAGTAAACCTCGTGTTACGGGTAGCTTTAAGGTCTTTAGGTCTTTCTGCAAAGAGCATGGGTGCCTGTAACGTGGGCTAACCAGGAACGTTGACAGCACTACGGCGACCGAATGGTAGCTAGCTCACGGTACGATGTAGCGTTGGTACTCATCTCACTGCACAGCAAACACTTTTCTTTCGTGGAGGTCAAATGCACGCTACCGTGCGCTGATGTGCGCATCATGAGCGTCGTGTGTTGACGTATACCTACGTGCTCGAGAAAAGTATGGCGTGTCATAGAAAGCATGTGCGAGCGACGGCAAAAGCATGCCGAGTGCTGTAAAACGTATGCATCGTTTATTGCACTGATATGATAGGTTTTCATACTGGTGTCACACAGGTGCTTCGAAGGCCTTCGCACCAATGGTCCATCGACTCAAAAGTCATGCTTGAGCTGCTACGCGGGCGTCTTCGATGGACGGCCATGGAAACCGCCCGTGTAGCAGCTGAAACATGACTTTTGAGTCGACTTACCATTTTTTTCGAAGGCCTTCGAAGCGCCCGTGTGACACCAGTACAAGACACATTAGCAGTCTTTCACGTTACACAAGCGCCGTCATCGCAACTGCCGGTGTAATGGATTAATTTTCTACATAAATCGCGTGGGAAGGGTCGCTGCCGCCTAAGTGTAACGTGCTTGCTTGGCACGTTACCTCTAGGCTATGCGGAAACGTCGGAACCCACTAATTCCCTTGCACATGGAGGAAGAAATTTAGGAGAGGCCGTCGCGTAATAAAATGAAAATTAGTTGAAAAATTGGAAGGGGTACAATCACAGAAAAGAGCGATTAGTCAAGTGATAAGCCAGCATTAGATTAACGCAGGATCAAGCACCATCTAGTGTTACTAATTATCTCACCTGCTCTGGTCGCTTCGGCTTACAAGCGTACCTCATTTTACATAACATTATTTGTGGTCTGTTTAATACAGTCCTTTTCCTTACCTAATGTGCACCAACATTTATTTCGAATACGATGACGTCGAATTTTCGGGCACTTTTGAATATTTTGTCCTACTATTAAATAAAACACAGACATTCGAACCATTATTCTGTTCGCATTCGATTGGGTGTCATCTCCATTCAATTCGTATTCCGCTTGGTTCGAAATTCACGATTCTCCCACCCCCACTAATAAGCACCGGTGATCAATTCAGTGGACTTGGAATAGCACAGTCGATGCAGTTTTTGTGTAAAAAATGCCTTAATGAAAGGGAAAATCCGCATCCACCCGTTTCGCAGCAAAATGCCACAAGGAAATCCATACGGACTTTTCAGTATGAAAAGCTTCTAGCTGACGAAAAATTCGTCCTGGTCCGGGTGTCCTTGTGCTAAAAGACCGCTGGATGCAAATTTTCCCTTGCATAAACGTTACTCCACCTTGCGGGTTTCCCAAGAACTGATTTGCGAAGAAATGTCTTCACTTTCTTGATATGTCGATCAATGGACATTAGGGCCCCTCTGAAAACGTTAGTTACGAATGAAATGTAACTGCTAAGCTAACTTGTGCTAGAGAAAATAAATAAGCACATAGACAAAATACAAAGGCCTGAAGTTCCGTGCTTTAGTCAGTGTGCAAGAAATCATGCCTGATAATAACTACAATCTACTGCCGACGTGAGGATTGCGAAAATTATAATGAATACAACCTGCGATTACTACCGTGAATATTTTCAGTTACCATCCCGTGTTCTTTGTACCGGGCCCCGAATGCTAATTGCGTCCTTATATAAGGACAGCGAGCTCCCGCAATATTTTGCGTTACGGACTATATACGTTTTCTGAACTAAGTAATGGACACCGTTAGAGAGAGGAACCCAGAAAAGGTAAACTTGCAGCGCATATGCTCCTTTTTTTTCATTTCATCCACATTTGATTTTCTTCTCGTTAAATATCCATGTGCGTCAAATCGTGGGTTTCGGATGCAACATCCTTGAAATCAATCAATGTTTATGTGTATTTCATTGTTTTGCGAAATTAGCGCCAAAGTAGGAAGTGTAGGTACGTCTTGCATGACCAGAAGACGTCCACGCGCTCAGAACTTGTGTTACTGAGTGGGCAAGCATGCAAAGCGCGAGCGAAAATGACTGCACCAGCGGCCGCTGCAGCTCAGGGATTGAAAGACTTTCGAAAACGGTGCACGAAATACAAACATATAGGTTCGGCTTGGCTAGGATGGGAGCTCGCTGCATTCGCCGACAGCGCCAGCTCGCCGACATCCGTACAACAGCAACGAAACGTCAGTTCCTCTAGCAGATGCAAAGCTTTCTAACTGCTGCACGTAAAAAAAGCTTTATTTGAATTATTTTAGTGCAAAATTTAGGCGTTGAAAAAAGAAAAGATTGTGGCAAGTTGTTTCAGAAGCAAATTTTTCATTTGGGCGAAAAATCTCGGCGGCAATTATTTTCTTTATTGTCTCTCTGACCGCCTCACGAAGGCATGACATTGAGCGGAATGACCGACTATGGCACGCATAAATTATCTTCAAAGACGCACGACTTCTCCTTTAACGCACCGCGGCGAGGGCAAGCGCTGCGTTCTGAGACATAGATACTTCTTCGCTCATAGGATCGCGCGCGCGTATCGAGGGATGGACGTCAGGTGGCTGCACCGTACCAGAAAACGGGCCTTCTCCTTTATGTGTTACAGAGGCGTAGCACAAGCTGAATTCCTCGAAATACGCAGGCTAGTTTCCTCACGCGAAATTTAACCAGGTACCACCAAGGCGATCGTGTTGCAGAAAACACATTATCGACGTCGTTTCCGGCGTAGACAACCATCGCGGAAGTAATCATATCTCGAGTCACGGCCTAGTTTAGCGAACAACCCCACGACGCAAGCTTTCCAGAATGGCACAAGTGAGCTTGTGAACAAAATTCAATTTCTTAAAGTAAAATGCGTCGAAAAACTGTTACACTACGACTTCACTAACACTTACAAAAATGGTAGCTCGTACTGCAATTTAAATTTACGAGGAAACACAATTTCGTAAAGAGGAGGCGGAGTGGACGGGGCCCAATAACACTGTACCGTTCAGTATGGAAGTTGAAGCTTAAGTGTCCAGCATTTTTTCTACAATTTTCATAAAGCACGTCGAAGTGTATGTAATGTTGGATCTGCGCAAGTCTAATGTTGTGTCATATAAAACTTTTTCAGAATTCTTTAATACAAACAAGGATGACTGCACAAGTAATCGTTTATATTCCTATTGTTATGTTGCCGCTCATAAGGCGATCGTGCAGGAGGAACGGCGTAGCACCGTACGCTATACAAAGCTTCTTTCTCGGCTCTCTCTCTGCATGTTCTTGGACAGCAATTATCAATGGAAAGCAAACTGCTCCCATTGAGCGGCTGGTCTCCCACGCTGGCCCCCAGGGGTTCCTGGTACGAGACCCTTCCCTTTCGCTGAACGTCGCTCGGGGGGGTCGCGGCTGCGCGACCGTACTTGCCCCTCAGTGGCCGTTTCGGGGAAGAGCAGCTCGGACGCGTAGGAAAAGAATGCATGAGAAGTGCGCCGTCGCTCGAAGCGACAATGCGCTTGGCCCAACCAATTCTTTAACGACCGGCATGCGCTCTCGGCGCGCCGACTGGAACAAAGGGTTGAGTCGCAGCAGTGCACGATCCGAACTGCGGGAAAGGCGAAGACACGCTGTGTTTCCTGGAACGACAGGGTTCGACTGGATGAGCGTGGGAGATGGCCCGAATGCCGCAGGGCTGCTACGATACCGATATTTCGATTGTGAGAATATCTGAGAGCGTGGGATAAGGAGAGGGAGAGCCATGATGGGAAAGAATGCCAAAATGCCTGTTTAAACTGCAAAGACGCTGCTGTCGGGATTAGGGACAGCCCACTAGGGAGTGGCTTAATCTGAGGATAAACAGATTGGATGACAGAAGGTTGAGGCGGACCAGCAGTGGCCACCTCCCCTCTTTCTTTGTTACCGCAAGGTACTAAAGACTGGACGGGATTCGTTTCCCTTCAGTCTAGGCTGTAATCACTTAACTGATCGATCAGTAAGACTCCGTACGATGCAACTTCTGTCTGGGCCGTAACCACTCGGTGGTCGAACAGTGAGACTAAGTTCGTTGTATGTATAGTAACAGTGTTCTAGGCTCTAACTTAAGAAAAGTTAAGTAGAAGAGTAAGACGCTGTTGATGTCTATGTTATCATCAGTGTGCTTCGGCAAGATGTACATATGACTGTAAATATTTGCTGCAATATACCTTCAAGTTCATTAACTCCAACCTGCCTCCTGCTTCATCGACGTCGATCATCTCCTTGACGGGACTTCAATCCACATCAAGGAGAAAACGAACAAGAAAAACATAACTGGCGCAGTCGGACAGGGATCGGCGAGCTCTACAGCACCAGACACTGGACCAGTGCCGAAGAGACCGAGGGGCAAGGCATCCGTCAGCCACCAGCGGCAACGTCGAGACGATCCCACAGCAGCCAACTCCGGCACCGTGGAAGAGATCCAGGAACGACAGTGCATACAGCAAAGGGTGAGCAGGATTTCTTGCGTTTTTCTCTAGTTGGCATGGCAGTTTATGTGTAGAGCACATGGTGAGAACACGCGGGGGTGCTGAAACAATGGAGTCTAATGGAGATGAAGGTGTGAGTGCGGTAGCAGTGGATCGGAGTCGAGAGCCATCAAACCATGGTATTCTAAATTCTGATCAGTCAAATGAGGCGAGAGTGCCTACTCAGAGGCAAGAATCGATGCAGCAGGCATCTCAGGTTTTGCCGAATTCAAGTGAAACGAGAACGCTTGAACTAGAAATTCAAAGGCTCAATCTCCAGATTGAGTACGAAAAGCTATTGCAAACTAGAATGAACGCGGAACGTCTCAATGGCACGTTGTCCAACTCTGGGTCGGAGACGGGCGATCGGGGGCGACGGTGTTTCGATTCTGTCCAGCAATGTGCAAAAGTGCTGAAAGGGTTCCGCCTGCCGAGTGACGCGGATGTGCCATTATGGTTTGAGGAAGTAGAAAAACTATTTGCTACTTACCAAGTACCGTATGAGAGTCGCGTGCATTTGGTTATACCAGCACTAACTGAACGAGTTCGTTACTTACTGCGTAACCTCAACTCTGAAGAGAGTGCAGATTACGAGGCAGTTAAAGCAGCAGTACTGACGGAACTGAAGCTTTCTCCGGCAGAGTATCTGCAGAGGTTCGAAACAGCGGTAAAGCGGAAGGAAGAGACGTGGGCGCAGTTCGCGTCCCGCGTGAAAACTTATTTCTCCTACTACCTTCAAGTGAGAGAGGCCGACACGGTAGAAGTGATGGCAGAACTCATGGTTGCTGACCGTATAAAATCGGGCCTTAGCACGGAGGGTCTTGAGTATGTGAGACTAAGAGAAGGCGAGGGATGGCTTAGGCCAACTGAGATCGCTAAAGTGCTGCAAACTTTCGAACAAGCGAAAGGAAAAGGGCGTGCTTCAAAGCAACCAACTGTAGAAATGGGGCAGAAGCCGGCGACACGAGTAGAGAAAGGGGCTCTGAAGTGCCACTTATGTCACGGCTCAGGCCATTTCGCTAAAGAGTGCCCGAAGTCTAGTGATAAGGAGAGCAACCCGAAGAAGGCTACCGAGCCAAAGCGGAAGGTCCAAAAGGTAACGTTATCCCACGAGACGGAAACTGAAATACCTGATGGAGTACTTAGCGCAAAGGTGAAGTCTCTAAAACACGAGGGTGAAGGCACAAATAAACTGCAGTTAATTCCCGTATCATGTGCAGGTATATCCGCAGATGCAATTTTGGATACAGGGAGTGAAATAACTGTCTTTCGGGAGAGTCTGCTTCCGAGAAGTTTAGTAGAGCCGTATGGCAAGGTGAGATTGGTGTCTGCTTTTGGTAAAACTATCGAGGCAAGGCTAGTTACGTTGCCGGTCAAATTAAATAGCCCGCGAGAGGTTACGGAGCCTCAGAGCGTCGACCTACTCTGCGCGTTAACTGATGAGCTCGTTGAGGGCACAGATTGTTTGTTGACCGAGGAAGATTGGAAACTTTTGTCGAAGGCCAGCAGCCCTCTGGCACCCTGTCGAGCACCGGCCGAGCCTGCTCCCGAGGCAGAACAAGCAGTAGAGAAACCAAAGGTCGTGGCATGCAATCTTACTGTGGAGAAGAAAGACGTTTCCGGCGAAGATGCGCAAATTGATGAAGAAAGGGAGGCATCATTAGGCCAGAGAGAAGAGTTCCGCAAAGTGCAGTTGGGTGACACTACGCTAAAGAAATGTTGGGAAGATGCGCGTAGTGGGAAATCCGGCATGTTCATTTCAGACGGACTGTTATATCACTGCGACTCAATAGCAGGCACTCGAGTGAGTCAGCTAGTTGTCCCCAAAGATAAGCGCACTGAGGTGATGCACTTAGCCCATGAGTCGCTATGCGGGGGGCACCTAGGGCCAAAGAAAACAAGAGCTCGCATTAGGTATAATTTTTTTTGGCCAGGTATGGCGAAGGAGATATTAGGGCATTGTCGTTCGTGCCATGAATGTCAAATTAGGTCAGACAGGCGTCGCACAGATAAAGTGCCTATAACTCCGCTCACTAGACCCGAGCACCCTTTCCAAGTTGTCAATGTAGATGTGATCGGACCCCTCGACACACCGTCAGCGAGAGGGCATAAGTACGCGCTGTGCTTAGTGGACCTTTGCACGAGGTGGCCGGAGGTGGTTCCACTGCGCTCTTTGACCGCTAAGGCGACTTGCGATGCACTGATTGAGATATTCAGTCGCACAGGCGTTCCGGAGATGATCTGCTCCGATCAGGGCACTAATTTCAAATCTCAGCTCACGCAAACGATGATGGAGAAATTAGGTTGCACGCCAAGGTTCTCAACCCCAGAACACCCAGAGAGTAATGGAGTTGTAGAGAGGTGGAACCGAGTACTGAAAAACATGTTGTATCATGTCATTCAGAGAGACTCTAAGAATTGGGACAAATTGATCCCAATGGTTTTATGGGCTTATCGGGAAGTTCCCCATGAGGTAACCGGAGTAGCTCCGTTTCGTCTATTGTATGGAAGGAATCCCACGGGACCGCTTCTAATACTGCAGAGGACGTGGACGGGAGAAATGCCGGTGCCCGCAACATTGAGAGAAAGCCCCGCTAAGTATTTACAGCAACTTAAGGAGCAGCTCGAGACGGCCGCTAATATTGCTGAGCTAACTAGTGCAACTCATCAGGAGAGTTACGCCAGTGCCTATAATCGCAGCACCAGGCTCAAAGCTTTTAACGTTGGCGACCAGGTTGTGGTTTTCGACAATGATCGGAATTGTAAGATGTCACCTAAATGGCTAGGCCCATTCACAGTGGTTGGACGTGAGCGCGAACACTCTTACCGCGTTGAAACATCTGAGGGAAAGGTGAAAAGTGTCCACGCCAACAACATTCGACCTTACTATACAAGGGTCAGTCATATTGGGGTAGTCTTCGATGAGGACCATGATTTTGGGGAGGTGGAATATGCTCCACAACCAACCACTATAAAGCGGGAAGAGCTAGTGCTAACGAGCGAGAAGGTTGCTCACCTTGATGCTGACGCGCAGGCGGAAATACAGGCGGTGTTCCAAAGACATTGCACACTCTTTGACGGCACCCCGGGTATAGCGAAGGTAGACGAACATAGGATAGAAATAGAACCGGGCCACCAGCCAAAAAAGGTGTTTCCTTATCGGGTGCCGGAACTATTAAAGAAGGAAGTCAGCCGGCACGTTGACGAACTTTTGACTTGGAAGTTGATCTACCCCACGGAGAGTGCGTTTGCACACCCGGTAGTATGCGTCGGAAAAAAGGATGGGACTATCCGCATGTGTGTGGACTACAGGGCGTTAAATGCCGTCACCAAAGCGGATGCGTTCCCCATGATGAATCCTCAGGAATTGATTTTCCGAGTAGGCAGAGCGCAGTTCATTACGGTAGTGGACCTTAGGCGCGGGTACTGGCAGGTACCGATGGAAGAGAAGAGTCAGAAATTCACCGCGTTTGTAACGCACGAGGGTCAGTACGCATGGAAAGTGATGCCTTTCGGGCTAAAAAATTCCGCGGCAACCTTTCAAAGAATGGTGAATAAACTCTTGTCGCAACATCAAATGTATGCCACGGCATACCTTGATGATATTGCTATTTTTTCTAGCACTTGGGAGGAGCACTTAAAGCATCTCGACATTATTCTTAATGTCTTAGAGAAGGCGGGACTGAAAGCCAGTCCGGAGAAGTGTCAGATTGCGCGATCCCATATACATTACCTGGGGGATATTGTCGGTTCAGGGACACACGCACCAGACCCTGAAAAAATAGCAGCGATTAAGAACCTGGTACCACCGCGCACCAAAAAGGAACTACGCAGCCTGTTAGGACTGTGCGGTTACTATCGCGAGTACGTCCGAGGATATGCAGAGGTGACGAGCCCGCTCAGGCTGTTAACAAAGAAAGCGGTACCTAATAAGATACCCTGGCCGGAGGACGCTCAGGCAGCATTTGAGATGCTCAAACAATCTTTGTGCGAGGCCGTGGCGCTAAACACCCCAGAGCCATCTCAGCCCTACTGGCTTTTCACAGACGCCTCAGCTACGGCGGCGGGAGCATGTTTGGCGCAAATGTCAGCCGATGGGGAAGAGAGGCCTATCGCCTTTGCAAGCCACCGCTTCTCACCGACCCAGATGCGTTGGTCGACAATTGAGAGGGAAGCGTTCGCAATAATATGGGCCTTAAAGAAGTTTGACTACTGGCTTTTCGGTGCCATAGTAAACGTAGTTTCCGACCACAATCCGCTGTCGTACCTTACAACTTCTACTCCGCACGGGGCGAAATTGACAAGATGGGCGCTGGCTTTACAGCGATATCATGTCTCGGTACAACATCGGAAGGGTATATGTAACGGGAATGCGGATGCATTATCAAGGCTCCAGAATAGTTTGTGGAAGCCATCAGAATAACAGTGCCATGCCAACTGAGGGGGGAACGTGAATGTTCCTGCCCACTCGCTGCTGTATATTGTGGACTGTGTGATTGACAATACAACAAACAGACACTAGTGATCTTACTGCTTGAAGCAGCAATGGTGTGCTTGATCGTTTAGCATGTATTTGTTTTCGTTTCTTGTATTCTCCTGTCATGTTGTCTCGCAATTGTGTTTGATGTTTGTGTATGCTGTTGTATGCTTAGAAAGTCCAGTGACCTAATCGCGGCAGTGATTTATCGTACCACTGAGCGTAGAACAGCCCAGCGTACTCTTAAGGGGGGACGTGTTATGTTGCCGCTCATAAGGCGATCGTGCAGGAGGAACGGCGTAGCACCGTACGCTATACAAAGCTTCTTTCTCGGCTCTCTCTCTGCATGTTCTTGGACAGCAATTATCAATGGAAAGCAAACTGCTCCCATTGAGCGGCTGGTCTCCCACGCTGGCCCCCAGGGGTTCCTGGTACGAGACCCTTCCCTTTCGCTGAACGTCGCTCGGGGGGGTCGCGGCTGCGCGACCGTACTTGCCCCCAGTGGCCGTTTCGGGGAAGAGCAGCTCGGACGCGTAGGAAAAGAATGCATGAGAAGTGCGCCGTCGCTCGAAGCGACAATGCGCTTGGCCCAACCAATTCTTTAACGACCGGCATGCGCTCTCGGCGCGCCGACTGGAACAAAGGGTTGAGTCGCAGCAGTGCACGATCCGAACTGCGGGAAAGGCGAAGACACGCTGTGTTTCCTGGAACGACAGGGTTCGACTGGATGAGCGTGGGAGATGGCCCGAATGCCGCAGGGCTGCTACGATACCGATATTTCGATTGTGAGAATATCTGAGAGCGTGGGATAAGGAGAGGGAGAGCCATGATGGGAAAGAATGCCAAAATGCCTGTTTAAACTGCAAAGACGCTGCTGTCGGGATTAGGGACAGCCCACTAGGGAGTGGCTTAATCTGAGGATAAACAGATTGGATGACAGAAGGTTGAGGCGGACCAGCAGTGGCCACCTCCCCTCTTTCTTTGTTACCGCAAGGTACTAAAGACTGGACGGGATTCGTTTCCCTTCAGTCTAGGCTGTAATCACTTAACTGATCGATCAGTAAGACTCCGTACGATGCAACTTCTGTCTGGGCCGTAACCACTCGGTGGTCGAACAGTGAGACTAAGTTCGTTGTATGTATAGTAACAGTGTTCTAGGCTCTAACTTAAGAAAAGTTAAGTAGAAGAGTAAGACGCTGTTGATGTCTATGTTATCATCAGTGTGCTTCGGCAAGATGTACATATGACTGTAAATATTTGCTGCAATATACCTTCAAGTTCATTAACTCCAACCTGCCTCCTGCTTCATCGACGTCGATCATCTCCTTGACGGGACTTCAATCCACATCAAGGAGAAAACGAACAAGAAAAACATAACTCCTATCATGTTAGTCATTACTTCTGCCTCGGTTTTAGGACACAGTGAGTAGCTCTCTTATATCTTTTCCATGTTTGTTTGAAAGTTCTGTGTGTAATTACATCACGGGCAGAGTATGTTAGGTTGAAGTGCAATACTTCAATTAAGTTGGCATTCCATGCTAAGGGGAAACCTGTAATGAGGGTATTTCTTCCGCTAAGAATCGTTCAGTCAACGCTATTGCGCTGATCAACAAAACAACCCGGCTATGGCAGTACATAAAACAAAATTCACAGCATATCTACAGTGCCTAGAAAATATACTGTAGCATATCCACGGAGTGAATGATGATGAGTGGGCGAAGCTCGGGATGTTAATCGTAGATCGTGCCGATTTCCGGATTAATTTAGTTAACGCGCACGCTACGAATCCTTATGGTTCAAGTACGCACAAGTGAAATCTCCCACCGCCACTTCATTGCAAATGAAGATCCAATCAGTGCCTATATATATATATATATATATATGAGAACTTGTGCTCAATGGGCCAAACGTATTTGGAGTGAAGTAGCAGAGACGACTTCGCAGTTATCGTTTATTGCCAACAGTTTCGACCGCGGGACCGGTCTTTTTCAAGGCATGGAGAGAAGTGAAGTCTGTATATATATATATATATATATATATATATATATATATATATATATATATATATATATATATATATATATATACATTCGGTATTTCTCAGTCAAGAAACTCGCTAGAAGACGCTGCCTGCGCCATCGTTGTCTCGCAGGTGAGGGCGCGTTCTCCTTCTTTGCGAGCTGGTAGAGCGTTCATCTAAGAAAGAGCGTTTCCACAGTCAACGCGCGCCTTTCGCTCTCTCTCTCTCTCAGAAGACAGCAGATGGAAGAGTGAGAGAGCTCGCGCGCCGGGAGGCACGCGCCGAGGGCGAGCGCGAGCCTCCGGGCGTTGCATGGCGTTGCATGGTATTGTGAGTGGTGTAGGTTACACGATACGCGTGACAACCGACCCACAGCTTAAGGAGCTTCGCCCCTAAAAACAAATTATCATCATCACCATCGTCATTCTATTTTTTACCGACTGCAAGACGGAGGCGTCTCCCAATGACTTCCACTATGCCCTGTCCTGAGCCAGTTTGACTTTATTTGACTTTATGCCATCGAGTAGGTTTAACTTCACCGCCCTTCGAACTTTTTGCCTGCTTCTGGTTCTTTTTGCCTCCCTTGGTGTCAATTCTGTTCTCTTTGAATCGCTTTTTTATGCGTATTATGTGTCTGATAAGGCGCTTATTCTTTCTCTTATTTCACATAAGGATGTCGTCTACCCCAGCTTGTTCCCTGATGCGTTCCACGCGCTTTATTTGTAGTAACATTACGCCTGTTGTTTTCCGTTATAGGGCACCAGGAATTCATGTAGCATTGGGTAGCATTTTGGTCGCTTGCTCTTCACACTCACGTGATGAGTTGGATATTGTGATTTGGTACCAGGCGCACTGTGGAGCCTACCTTATCGGTGTGTGCTAATGAATCATCCACGTCAATAGGTGACCCCCGAGGGAGGCCGCACAAGACGGAGGCAGAAGTGTGAATTTATGAAGGAATGTTGCGCCATGAAAACTACGCAGTTATGTACAATAAGGATATTGAGTTTGAAACTTAAGAGGACAAGCTTAAAGATTCGCGGGATCGAATCCCGGCCGCGGCGGCTGCATTTCGATGGAGGCGAAATGTTGTGCTGTGCGGTGTCAGTGCACGTTAAAGAACCCCAGGTGGTCGAAATTTCTGGAGACCTCCACTACGGCGTCTCTCATAATCAGAGCTGGTTTTGGGACGTTAAACCCCACAAATCAATCAATCAAGCTTAAAGATCGCTCAGTTTTGCCTATGGTGCCTTTTCAGTGTACTAGTGCACTGCTTCGTGAAGTTAGCGTAGGGAAATCTGGACATTTTCCGCACGCACAACGGCAGAGAATACAATAGCAACGTTGGAAAACACGAGCAAATCGAGCGTTCGTCGGAGCGTGCCGCAAGACTGTGGCACCCAGTGCGAAATGTAGAACGCGCTATTCTTCCAGGCTACAAGCATGTCGAAAGGCTTGGCGCTGAGGATAGGCAGAGGCCAGCGTTGTTTGCTCATTCGCTGGGTGCGAGTTTTTGTGAGCTCTGGTGGAAAGCTCGTACATTTCGAATCGACCGCTTCTCTGGGCCACGAAAACGCGACTAGCTCACTTTGTGTATGGACTCCGGCGCTTGGGTTTCATGCAGAAATTAGCGCTGTATTTTCACGCACCAAAAATATACACAGTATTTGTGTTTTAAGAACTGATACGGCATCGTGATCTCATTTCGCGGCTACACCATATGCGCGCCACCTACCGGGCGCGCATGGAAACACGTGATCCAAGTTCGGCCTATGAAAGTAACACGCTATAGCATTACTGCTCGTTAAAGAAAGGGTTGTACATTCTTTCTATGCGCCTACGCACCAGTCCAAGAAAGATAAAAGTAATGTCAGATGACGATTCTTGCGTGCCAAAATGCGTGTCATCGCGGTGGAAAGGCCGCAACGCATCGTTTTCGGAGGGAACCACACAATGCGTTAGGATAGGCAAGGTGAATTAGAAACTCGCGCAGCAGCAACAAATTGGCAGATAGATATACGGGTCTGCTGCGAACGCTTCACCCACGACGACTTCGTTCTCCCCAAAGATTGCATGCATAGAGCACTGTTTACGCGGTTGTTCTTTCAATATCATGCCGGCTTCTCCAAGAGCAGATGTGCATTTTCGTGTCAAGCGCGTAGTAGGTAAAGCGCACTAGGATAAATGAACGAATTTAGGCATAATCAAAGTAAAATAATAAAGAAGAACGTGGCATCTGCGTTTGACGAGTACCTCGGGTAACCAATGCAGCTTCGCTCTTCAACGATCTTCACGGAGTGGAAGAGGAGGTGTTTTTTATACCGAACATTGAATGAACATCGCAAGAACATTGCTTGAAAGATTTTAACCGTGTGCACAAAAAGTTCGGCAATCTGTAAGCATATTCTTATGAGATGAGAACGCGAAAGCGTTTCTTTTGGCTAGATTGTTGTTGCGGAGGGGTGCTGCAAACTGGTGTTGCCGAATTGTTTTATAAGGAATGAGTCAATTTGGGAGGGCGGATTGTGTTTATTTAGCTGATATGATGCCATCTAAGGACACTTGATATGTCCTCTTCTATTTTCTAGTCCAGGCAGTGTACGTAGATATGCCCGAGCCAGGTCTCGGGCATGTCGGAGTAGTACCAGCGCCGTGGCGTCGTGGGTGGTGTCATTAGACAGTCACCGGTGTCGTCACCCTCTTATCGTTCCGGTGACGGCGTACTTGGGCCGGTATACAAGACTCTACCATGGCCTTGTGATCCGAGTAGTAGATGGATACATACATTACATCTTGCACAATATATGTATGGGTCGGTGGTGAATGCGAGATCGATGTACGCACATCTCGACGTCGTGATGGCCTCAGCGGGTGTCTTCAATTCGAGATTGAACCCGGCACGCATGGTGGCGAGGAACAATGGGCTAGTTGGCGCATTCGTGCGCCTAGTGCTGCTACGGCGACGTCACGCAGATGGGTGCGCGCTTTCACCAACCCCGCGAAGAAACGCGGTGACGTGGTCGCACGCCGCTGCAGGTAGCTGCAGCAGAGCGGAGCGCGAGCTGACTGCCGCTGCGGAGAGTGTTGGTGCCGGCGTCACTTCCGGTGGGAGGTGTCACGGGCTTTGCGGGCACGGCTTTTGCGGACGGCAGCTGGGCGCGCACTCTCGCCAACCTAGCCAAGAAACGCTTTCGCGTTAAAATGTGCTCTGTGGGCTCTTCCCGAAGGTAACTATTAAGGGTGTGAGGGTCAAAAGTCTTCAAGCCCTGCTAAGAGCTGCTTGGCAAAAATCCAGTTTTTATGACGCGCAAAATGTACTAAATTAGGCTATACCATGTTCTGCCCTTCTCCCTCCTCCTTTTTCCTCCTCTCTCATACTTCGCGCCTCCTCGCTATACTATACTATGCATGCCTACGCTGTTAGGAGCTGCCTGACACATCCCCGGTTTATGTGGCGACTACCCTCGACTCCTCCCCAGTTTTGGCTCAGTGACGTTCGATAGCCCCTTCCTCCAGTGCTGATCGTAACTGAGAAAGCCGGTTCGTCTATATATCACCGATGAGAAGAGACTCTGACTGCAATAAATGCAATACTTTCATTCACGATGCGCGCTCGGCGCATTTTACAGATCGTCTCCGCCTCCCTCCCTTACCGTCCTCCTTTAAAACACCGATGCACGGTGTCTCCTGAGAGTCGGGCACGGATGCCTAGAGCCACAGTTCCTTCCCAATCCCCACCATCTCCATTGTAAGCCACCGAAAGTCGTTCGTCGTAGCGCGCGCCCCGGGTCGTGAACTGGGAGCCACCTCTCGGGGGGGGGGGGGGGGGTTGGGGAATAATCCCACCGCCGCCTTTCCTGATACCGAAGTTGTCCGCTCCTATGTACAATGTGCGCCGAAGGAGGAGTTTCGGCCACCGTTGCTACTTGAGCTCAAGGGCGCATTTCGAGACAAAATTCACCGAAACCGCCTGCGATCCGCGCCGCCATGACATCCCTCCAACATCGCGATTTTGTTTAAGATAGTCTCCAGCGTCGACATCTGTATGCTGTGTTGGCGCGTTCCCACGAGTGCCGCAACGGCATGCCCGCCACTCGGCCACAGAATTTGGCCAAGCATTAGCAGCTTCACTGTTAAAAATTGTCCACGAATTTCAGGAACCAGAAATGCAGGTTTATAAGTCCCCTCAGCGAGCAAGCGAAGGTGAACGCGGCCCCGGATTTTGGGGTCGTGGATCTGTTGAGGTAGACTCTGCACGGTCCTCTGATCGTTCGGAAACACGCTCACAACATGGTCTTCCATGCTACAGTTGCCTTCTTCGTGTAACATCTGTATGTTATGCTAAGCAGCTCGGAGGCTTGTCGACGTTGTATGTGAATTCCTACCATATTTAAAGTGAAGTCTTTGTCTTTATGATACATCATGCATCCGCCATTAGGTTGCCTTTCCAGCTCAACCAGCTCACGTGACTGATAACCATTGGTTTGCCGCCGAAATGATTCATCAGCATAGATGCAGTGTTGCCCAACGCAAAGGTGCGAATAAGGGATATTGAACATTATATTGAGCTGCTTTTACAAAATAGCTAATTTACGTGACAGAATGGTGAACTTACATTTGATTGCACTTTTCTTTGCAGGTTTACCTGGCCAGCCTGCAACAAGCCAAAGTGCCGCTGAGATGGTAAAAAATGTCAATTCGGTACGTATTATATTGACTGCTGTTTTACCAACTATGTAAAACAACTTCAACAAGCAACAACCAGCGGATTCAGAGACCTAGCAGTAAAAGGACATATCGAGGAATTCGGAGAACAAAGACAGACTAGAGCTTTGCAAGTAAAAAGGACCCGCTCCAAATACTGTCAAGCAGACCTTTTGTAAAGCGCGATGTAAAAGGCTGATATGTGGCATTCTTGTGGGCAATGTTTTGGACCATGTCAAACGGATGGACAAAAAAGAAACGTGTACCAAAAACAGGGAATGGTGGTAAACATCTTCGTTTACATCCTGTTTAAGACGTTGCTGCGATCGGTTACTCTCCAGGCTACCCTGGCCTAGCTGGAGCGCTTACGTCATATCTGAAGGACGCATAACAAAACAAGCAATTTGGGCATATTTCCATTGCGAAGCAGTACGGCTGCAGCGTCTGCCTTGGGGGTCGGTGTTTGCAAGCGTAAGGTTTTGTTATTGGGCTCTCGTCGGCTTTTGGGAGTCCAGTAAGCTCTGTTGACCTTGCGCCGCTGGATTTCGCAGGAAAGTGGTGCGCATTATTTTCGCAAAACCAGCCTCTGCGACTGCCTCTCAGCCTCCCCCAATGACACAGCGAGTGCGGCCTGAAGAACATGGTGGAATCATACAGTGTAGCCAGGGCACAATGCATTTTGAATGACCCCTATTCCTGAAAGCTTTGCAGAAGTGAGTCTATCTGATATTGCAGCAAATATTGAACTCGTCGAGCTCAGCGCACCTTGCAGCGCCCACCCAAATACAGCGTTGATCAAGGTGCAATGTTGCCATACTCAGAGAATCTTGCAATTCTGCAACTTATTCAGCACAAATTTCCGCATGTGATCCCTTCCTATGAAGAGCTCCGCTTCTTGAATGGCTGCAATGCTAGAAAGCAGCAGCTTGTGAGCCATGGGTCTCCTATTCGCCTTGATTTGTTGAATGAAATGGTGCTCCGCTGTTGTATACAGAATATTATAGCAGATAAGCGACACCTCGCCTGTTTTAATGGTGAACTGTACTGCGCATTCAATCGAACTTGCACAAAGCGGCATTGTAGCGCTTGGCTGTTTGTCTCGTCGACTTTGGAGGCACACAGTCATCCATCGCACTGCTCGGGGCGCTTTCTACTTTGGCTAGGAGGAATCGAAGCCCATCAGGCGTGTCGTCATCCACCCTTGTGCATCTTGCTTGAGGACAGCACAAGAGAGACATCAGACCCTGTGCAGTCCCCATCACCGCCAGCTTCACTGTTTCGCGTTGGAGCTCGTTGGGCCCGGCCAACGTGCCTGTTATTTTGCGTTGCGATTAGGTCGTGATGTCGGATCATGGTCGCATCGTGTAGTAGAGCTGCTTTTACGTAGTGTCGTTGCTTCGTAGGTGCATCGCATAGCTTTGAACCTACGCCTTCGTAAGGATGGAGACGTTCTGAAGAATCGGCGTGGTGCTTCGCGCATCGTCATTGTCTGCTGCGGTGGAGGATCGCCGTGATTAAGTCATACAGCCACCGCACCTCTATAGAGCGGGGCTGTTAGAACTTCGCTTTAATGATCCGTCCGTTATGCGCTTAAGGAAAAATGGGTCCCACTATGGCCCTCAGTCCGCAAGGTACATCTCACTATAACGATCATTTTATCGCGAGAAGAGGAGAATGGCGGACCCGCGCATGCTCCCGACGAACTACAAGCAAGAAATAATGAAATATCGGGTTGCCCAAAAGGGAAAAGTGAACCAGCGATTGCTTTCCACCCACCGCATACATCATTGCTCTAAGCCTACTTCTACATGGCAGTTGTAGCGGTAATGATACTGCTACGTAACAGTGACATTTGATTTTGTGGGGTTTAACGTCCCAAAACCAGTTCTGATTATGAGAGACGCCGTAGTGGAGGGCTCCGGAAATTTCGACCACCTGGGGTTCTTTAACGTGCACTGACATCGCACAGCACACGGGCCTCAACATTTCGCCTCCATCGAAATGCAGCCGCCGCGGCCGGGATTCGATCCCGCGACCTTCGGATCTGCAGCCGAGTGCCATAACCACTAGAACACCGTGGCGGGGCGCACACAGTGACATCGGGATGTCACGGTAGTGACACCGTGAGTGATAGTGATCGTGCAGGGAGAGTGCGAAGAAGACAAACATAGTAAAGAAGTAATAGTTATGGCGCTAAAACTACGGGACACAGGAAAGACGAAACACACACTGGCGTCTTTCCTGTGTCCCTTTGTTTTAGCGCCATAACTATTGCTTCAAGCAATGAACCAACTAGCTCAACATATCCTTTTGGATAGTAAAGAACGTGAAGACGACCCTGAGACGCTATACATTGCAACGCACGCCGTGCCTTGTGCTGGTTGAGAGAAAGAGAACTTGAGTTACAGAGAGAGAGCGAGAGAGAGAGGAGCAACGATAGACACAGTCAGAGAGAGAAAAAAGAGATAGTGAGGGGGGCTTATGTCGTGCAAGGTAAGTTAGGTGTGGCTTTCCGAAAAAAACTGCTTCTCCTTTGATTAACTTTTCAATTATTTGCTAAGCCTCCACAGCTCTGCTGGTCATTGGTGTTTGCGATAGCATAGCCATGCCTAATTTTTAAGCTGCTGCCTTCAGATCCCTATGTATAGGCTGTAGATCGTTTCCGGGTTGGGCTGCTGTGCTGCCAGCGGTACGGAGACCGGTTCCGGCATGGCGACGGCAAGCGAGAAGGTCGCCATGATTGCCACTGTGTTCCGGTTTGGTGGCCGGTTCTATCGCGTGGTAGTTCACATCTCTGCTTGGCTCTCATGTGGCCTACATCCCATGTTCCCACATTTAATAGAAAAGCATCTCTGCTTTTGTGCTGCGCAGGCAGCGAATCCAGGGATTGCCATTTAGCGGCACTGGCAGCAACAGTATTCCGCTCCTCCACGGTAGCAGAAAGAGGGTGGTCGGGGGTCCCCTTAACATGGGTTATCATACATGCCTAGCACTATCGTACATGTGAGGGCAACGAAACGAAACACTATTGACAAAACGAAGACAGTTCCCCAGAATATTCTTTTTATTAAGCGAATTTACGTTCTCCATGAGGTTCTCCATGAGGCATTCTACGCTTGTGTGTGAATTTGTGATGTAAAAGTGTTACGCTGTACGTGGGTCTCGAGCGGTTGTGAGTTCTCAATGCCAATATTTGTGCGACAGGCCACGACGCATATTTAAAGGAAGGATCAATTGTCAAGATGTCTCAACAGGCCTCAAGCTTGCTGCAGGAGGCTTTAGTATGAGCCGCTGTAGGGCCACCAGAAGAGCCGTGCAATATTTTTTCTAAATATTCATCGGCTAAACCCCATATAGGAGTATACTTCCCACAGGAGAAATCTTTATATGTTTAATAAGTTTTGTTCTACTTGTTTATAATGCTATCGTACACTTATATTTTTTTGCAGCGCACTTGCGCTGTGTGATGAACGCACATCGCGGTAAGTGAGGCCTAGTCACGCGACTCTTACCGCCGCCTTTAGTGTCCCGCATCACGAAATTATGTTGCCAAACAAACAAACAAAGCTACCGCCCACCTCCAAGGAAATTTCGAATCTCGAAAGCATGGCCGCAGATGGGGGATTTCTGCCTCAGTCTGAGCGTCTTTACTTTCGTCCCGACGAGTCGGCTCGCAGCTAGATAGCAGTCGTACGAAAAGGAGACAGTAAGCTAAGTCAGCGGATGTCATGATCTGAACATTTTTGTCTTAGCGTTCTTAACGCGTCAGCGCGCTTCTTTTATGGCAAGCAGCGCCTATAGAATCAATGCAAAGGAAATTATGGCAGCACCTTATTTTATTTATTTATCGACTATAATTATTATTTGTAATTTATTTATTTATTTATTTATTTATTTATTTATTTATTTATTTATTTATACGAGTATCATAAGGGCACAAAAAGGGCATTTCATAGGGGGGATACAAGTGTGAGTACAAAAGGGGTGCGAACATATGCAGGTGAAAATCAGCATAGAAACCGCAACATAATTTGAATGACATATCTTTAGAGTTATACAATTTCTAGTGTCATCATTCTCTTCAAGCACAAATACATAAGATAAACTGTAAAGGATGAAGCACAATCCAGAAAAGACAGAAAAAGATACAGAAAGAAATGCACAACTGTGATGATGATGTTGCGTAATACAGTTTTAGTGTGGAAAATGTGTTTTTACGAAATATGCGGATACCAATAGGCTACGGATGGTGTCCTTCCAAAAACGCTATTAGGGCAGCTTGGAATGGCGATTATTCTGCATTCGACACGATAGATGAGGGCAAAGAGTTCCATTCTGCAATCGATAACACTAACGGCGAATTTTGATAAAAGTTGGTCCGGGCAAATATCGGTTTCATTTTATGAACGTGGTCTCGCCGAGTTGATACACTGGGAGCAGGCAGAAGATTAGTTCGAGCAAATGGGCTGTTACCATGATAAATATTATGAAAAAACGATAACCGCGCAAATTTTCTGCGCCGGTCAAGACGTACAATGTTTAGTGATTTCACTAAGGCTGATACGCTTTGGTGATGAGAATATGAAGACAAGATGAACAGGGCTGCTTTATTTTATACTGATTCTAGTAGGTTAGACAAGTAAGCATGATGTGGGTGACAAATGATGGAGGCATATTCCAGAGGCGGCCGCGGTGACAATAAAGCCCGAGAAGCGTGCAAAGGTTAATGTGCCTGTAAGGGCATGAAAAAGAAACGCTCTCGTTTCTTGGCGAGAAGGTCAAGGAAAAGCTTGACTTATGTATCAGGTTTGTTTATGAAGCGCTTTGAGGCGCTGATAAGGTAAGGAAGGCAAAATATAAGTATAAGGTGGGTTTATGAGTACCGGCGTACATGCAATAACGAAAGGGAAGGGGTCAAGGGCTCGTTCTTTATTTGTTAGAAACAACTTAATGAGCAAACAGGCAATGAAGCCTAGGAAAGCATAGGGGAAGTTACTTGTGGTATTGTAATTGTGGAGAAAGTAGAAAGGAATTAAAGTGGACGAAAAGGCAGGTTTGTCTTTTCGTCCACTTTAATTCCTTTCTACTTTCTCCACAATTACAATACCACAAGTAACTTCCCCTATGCTTTCCTAGGTTTCATTGTCTGTTTGCTCATTGAGGCGTACATGCAGTAAGACAAGCATCTATTTCGTGTACAGAAAGGTTCCTGAGATTGCCGCATCTATGAATAATCCGGGATAAGCTTTATCGTATAAGTGTTTGATTTACACACACGAGGCCATTGTCACCTTTTCAGGGTTTGCTTGTATTTCCAAGTATGAAAGTGAAATAAGCATAATCTCCTTATGATAACCAAATGCGGTGTTTCTGTGAACTATAGGACCATGCAAAGTCGCTACAAGCACACAGAGATTACTCTAGTGCCGCCCACCGGAATAAGCGCTCCTTCGTCTGAGCCGCTAAACAGGAAGTCATATCCCGTAGGCACCGCAAACCTGCTTTGGGCATAGTAGTACGCCATACCGTAGCAAGCACGAGAATATGCATACTCCACAGAGCTCGTCCGTTCCGCTTACTTTCTGGTGTATCCGTAGGTCGATTGCGCATATGAAGTGGACCCATTGCCATATATTGGTGGCTATTTAGGTGATGCTGTCACATTAGTCGCATGTCCTTGAGATAATTAGCATTTAACAGCCCTCTAAGCACCTTTAATTCCCCACCTAATCTTCTGGCGTGCGTTCCCTTTAACAAGTACCGCCTTTTCCTGTTAGATGCTTGGAGAAAGCACACCTCTAGTGTTGCTATGGGCCGACACATTACCTGACGCCTTAAATGACAAGGCATGCTGGATATCTGAAAAACACCAAAAAGCTAAGAAAGGATACGCCCACTACCTCTACCATAGACCCGTAGATAGCGTAAGTATTCTAAGAGAAATTATCATACACGTAATATCCAGCGAAGTTGGGTATGCTTCAGGTATTTTCTATTTGTCAGCGTACAGAACGGAAACATTCTACGGGCCGATCGTGAAGGCTGTGCGAAAAAGTATGTAAGCTATAGAAAGCTTCAATCATTCGGGAAAAACGTATAATGTTAAAGGTACGGGAGGACACGCACTATAGGAGTGCGAACAGTGATGATAGCGTGTAGCTGATCGAGATCCCCTCTCCCACACCGTCACTTCCATTTTTTCTGTTCCTTGCTACTCTATACTGTGGAAGATTATTCTACGCTCCTCCTTCTTCCACTCTCCCCTCCTCCTTTTCCTCATCCTCAGGCTCACAACATTAGTAACCCTCCCCTCTCTTTCTAACCAATCCTCCTTTAGTGCCTGCTCATCCTCACTTCCATTTTCTACTCCTTGCTACATTATACTGCACAAGAGTATGCAATGACCTACCGCCGCCCCTCCTCACAAGGTGTCTGCATGCTCCAGAGCTAATCTAGGCACTGCCGAGTTGAATAATATGTGGCATTCTTCCGAAGATACATCGATCCCTAACACATAATCAATTAGCCATCGATCAGCGGTCCGTCATATCGACATGCTCCAGGCCTAGCCTAGCCACTGCCAATTCCTTCCAGGCACTTACCACAATTTATCGATTATTGATCGACTATTGCTAGCTATCGATCAGCTATCAAGCGGTTATCAATTAGCTAGCATTCAGCTATCACATGATATGCACTTGCTCTAGGGCTGACCTGTGCACTGCCAAGTAATTCCTGGAATTTACCAATATTCTATAAATTATTCATCAATTATGAATTAGCAATCGACCAGCTATCACATGCTATCGATAGCTAGGCTAAGCTTATCTAGGATCTTAAAAGTTACGGCTATGCGACGTCGAGCAGTTGGTGCGCCAGCTGTGGCGTTGCTGGTTGCTAGGCGATAGCGAGGTTCTCTGCGTGCGACAGACATTTTACTAAGTGCTATAAAGGCCTTGCTGGTAATAATAATAATAATAATAATAATAATAATAATAATAATAATAATAATAATAATAATAATAATAATAATAATAATAATATAAACTCAAGCCAGCTCCACGCCGTTAAAAGCGTCGGAAAAAAGGTGTTCTTTTACAGCTAATCGTTACATCTGGCAAGGGTGTCAAGTTATTGATTTCATGCCGTAAGGGTTACGTTAGTCTTACCACCCTTCATCTTTATGTACCGACCGCACGTGATCATTCGGTATGCACTCATGTAGTTCTTTCTTTCTTCTTTCCGTCGTTTTTCATTTCTTTCTTTCTTTCTGTCTTTCTTTCTTTCTTTCCTTCCTTCTTTCTTTCTTTCTTTCTTTCTTTCTTTCTTACTTACTTTGTAGCCATGGCTGTAGAGATCAACCTGCGACTTCAAGCTAAACGTGCGCGCACTACGACAGGTCTCGGCGGCGCCTACGAGACACGTGCTCTTTTTGTGCTCTCCGCTCTCGTTCATGATTGTGCGGGCATAAGATCATAGAAGCACTAACAAGGTGTCAATTCACAGTCACCCGAAATCTTAGTAAATGTCACAGCGGATTGCATGGTTCGTGGACTGCATGGCTTGCATGGCTCCCTGAGATGAGCGGAGCAGTCGTAGGTGACGTAGCAGTGGCGCAGGAGGCACTTCGGAAACTTCCTCCTGGACGACACGCTGTACAGTTAGTTATGTGTAGTTATGTTTATATATCAAATGACGGATAAGTCTTTAAAATCTTCTTAAATCCGTTTTGCTTAGAGCTGCGATAGCAATTGTTACTGCAGTAAATAATTGTTTCCTTTTCCAGCCACCAACGAAGCAAAAAGATCCACGCCGAAGGGAGTAAGTCGCCTTGAAATTCGAGCTTTAAGGTTTTGACCAGCGTAAAACTGGAACTGCTCTGTAGTCTACCTGGGCGCTGGCCACGGGAAAGAGCAGGAAATAGAAACAGCTGCAGGAATAACTGTGATATTACTATCGATGAACAGATCGCAAAATACGATTTAGAACAGGGAATGTCGCAGGAGCGAACGTTTCGACCAAGCGGACTTGTCTTCGTCAGGACGGCAATACGAGTCCGCTTGTCCAAACGTTGGCTCCCGCGACATTCCCTGTTCTAAAGCGTATTCTGCAATCTCCTCATCGAGTGAAGCATCCATCTTTCCCTGAGCGTCTTTTCTAGTTTGTCATATTATTAGCCAAACTAGCACAATATGGCGAAAATATGAGAAAAGCACGTGCCGAAAAAAGTCGTAAATTTTTTCTCCGGATATTTATGTGTAAACGCATGGCATAGGTAATTAGACGCAGTGCGTTTCATTTAAGTTCTCTTTACCCGGTCTCTTTTCATTTGGTCCCGCTATAGAAGTGCGGCGGCCTTCAGTGCTAATTGAGACTACGTCGCTGAGATGAACAGCGCGACACGTTAACCACTAACCACTCTCTTACCTACGCAATACACGAGTGCACGGAAAGTGTTTGCTATGCAGATTCCGTGGAGGGACGTATTTGCCCTGCAAACTTAACGCCAAACCATCGACACTCAAAATTGCCACATTTACTCTGACGGAGCTTTTGGACGAGAGGGCAAAACGGCGGCTGCTTCCAACACAAGCAAATTTAGGTAGTTCCTATCAAACAGTGGGGATCAGTTACCATGGAGCACTAATACGCAAGCACAAGCACTACAGAACGAGAATAATCACTAAAGGCCTTTTAACCGTCACCCATAATTATTATTCAGCCAGGTGTGTTCCACGTTTCTTGTAGCCCCTCAAATAACTTTGTGCAGAGGGAAAGCAAAGAATAACGGAGGTGCAGCCTCTAGCGATCGCCTCCGCGTGCGCTGCAAGCGTAGATTGTTCGGCTCATTTGATAATATTAGGGTGTCCAGCAGACCGAGGAAGTCACCGGGACTTACGAAGCCCTGGTCTTGACCTAGGCGGGATATGTTGCCGTCGCACGAACTCGCAGGCCCTTTTAATATAGTTCTTTTACGGCTTGAAGGAGGAGGTTCGGAAATTGCAGCGGAAAGCCAAACTAATCAATAACAAATATAAGTGAGCTCTAAATATCGGCCACCTAAAATATGCTATGAAGCAATTCTCGAAGGCATGGTTCAGCACAAGTGCGGTTCCAAATGTGCAGTCGAAAGCAGTTATTTTCAAGCAGTATGGTGCTTTTCGAAAGGTTCTACATAAAATTCACCGCTACAACTCCAAATTGTATACTATAAAATGCACAGACTTTAAGCGCCACGCGCGTATTATAAGGTTTATTTCGAACAACTGCGATACTGATTTCTATTGCTTAGCATCAATGTTCCAAACTTCTGAAAAAAAAGTTACTGAAAGAAACAAACACGACATAGAAAGCCCCTGCCTTAAAAGGGCTGCATTAAATGTAAAATCCACTTTAGAAGATCATAAGTGGTCTGAGTTCTAGCGCAACAAGCTTACACTGTGCTCGTAAAGTGTTGTTGTTCATGCCTGGGAAATGCTTGTCTGTTTCTGTTTATTAAAGAAGCAAGATAGGTTTTTAGCTCTTCTTTTGGGTTATTTGCAGAATAACAGCAGTGCTAGTTACCGACCATTCCCACAGCGTGTGCTCTTCATTAAAAATAATTTATTTCTATTTTATTTGTACGTTTCAGCGAACCCTGGCTTCTGCTTAACGCGTTTGAGACCAGCACCGAAGCAGTGCTCACTGTGGCACTTATGAGTGAGAACTGATCTTCAATGTTCACTTTGCCTTGTGAAGTACAACTAATATTCGCTATTTTTAATGAATTGCCAGCAGCTGCAGCAATTATTCTAGAGCACCTAGGATAAATAAACAGATCCCAATGATAAATATGGAACGTCTCTTCCCAGTAGGAGGTCCGATCGCATGGTGATTTGTTCCTTGCGGTAGAGATATGCGCCCATAAATATCTCCTAAACCAGAATGCAGGAGATTGCTACTGTTAATGAATAGTTGGTTTCCTCCTTCATCACCCAGTGCACCTTTATTGTGATAGCAATTACTTGCAGATGATTACAAGAAGGAGGCACCACAGAATAGAACAGCCAGCCCACTTATGGGGCGTTGTTTGTATTCCGCTCGATTAGTTATATATATACCCATGCACGAAAACCTAACGAACATTTTTATATGTGGCACCCCAGCCTGAGGCTATATGACGGTTCTGTTTACACGCACAGCTGTCGGAATTGCGACATTTTTGTGTTTTAACGCAAGTTACGTAATCTCGAAATCAGCATAGATCTTCAAAGTTAACATTTTTTAATGAACGAACTAGCTCTCTCCAGGGAGATCTTGATATTTTGGTTACAGGCAAACTAGTACTGGAGTACCTCTGACAACAATTCTTCAAGTAAAGAAAGAATTCGATTTATTGAGGTTTAGTAAATCTTTTCTTTTGTACTAATGCGATCTAGCTAAAAATAATCTATACGCGGCACATGTTTAACGCTAGATTAGTAAGCGTTTAGCAAAGTTTCATCAAAGCAGTTTTTGTTTTATTAAAGAAAAACACTTTTGAAGTTGTCTCCTCGAAATGCTCCTTGTTGCTTTGCTAACGTGTATTAGCAAATACGAAAAACCTCGCCGCTGCCTGATGTTAATGCGTACTTAAAACTTTGTATAAGCTCTACATTATAGCCATAACAATATGTTGCGAATATTATTTTCCTGGTTTACATGCTATAGACGGCGATGATCGCGCTCGGCATTTGTGCCTGAACTACCGTCTGTATTGGCCAAAGTAATGTGCACTCTGCAGCGTGTTTCACTATGAAGCCAGTTCTACTACGCAGTCTGTTGAATTTCCTAAAAATGTACGTGTAAGCAGAACCTTCCTATATCGGAACACGAAGTTAGTCGTTGGACATGTAAACACTTATTTTAAATTTTCTGCTACGATTCGTGTGAATAAAAAGAGCTATATTTTAGGGCGCACCAGGATATTAAAGTTCTTTTTTTTTTGTTTTCCGAGGTCTTCTACCACAGCGCTCTATGTAATACTGCTAAGGGCCGCACATTTTATCACTAAAACCTCCTTTGGAGGAAGATTTTACTGGAAAAATTTGCGACGCTTGGGGCACAAAAAAGATCGCTGCGTTTTTGTGTTATATAAAAGGCACCTTTGCACCTAGGCCCTCCATATCCGGAGCTTACGACACCTGACATGGAATAACTGTCCATCAATCGCTGCTTCAATCAAAGGGCGGCACCTGGAAAACCATGTCTGCGTTCGCCCATCACTCTGCTATTTGCGTCTCCCTCTGTCGTTTTTGACATAAAGGTTCCTTCTCTCTCTTTTCTTTTGCTGCTGTTTCTCCACGCCCCTGCGTCCTTCGACTGTTTTATCGCCCTTCCACTGCGAATCAAGCAATCGTACCAGTTGTATTTTACTCTACGTCTCTTGGCTGCGTAATCGGCCTATCACTGCCGATCATGCGCATAATCACAGCAAGTTATTAAGCTGAGTGTCGGTCTTGTGTGTAACTTAAGGCTGCTTTCGAAAAGGCGAAAATCTCTCCAGTAGATGTTTGCAAGCTCCGCTAAATGGAGACTTCATAAGGCAGTGCGCTCACTGGCAGTGACGACGATCACCATAACAAGCTGCCTTAATTCTGTTTGACAGAGCGCTGCGAGAAGTCTAGCGTATATATGAAGTGCGACAAATTCAGTTAACTCTTATTCTATAATAGCCGTATTAACTAGTGCGCGCACTTTCATGCACCTCCCGCTTTATTAACTGCGTTCGAGGTGTGTGATTTCGGAACCGACAGCGGCAGCCACAGCTGCCATCCGGTCGATACGAGCAAGAATGAAAAATCATGACAGCTCCACTAACGTGAAATCTGGGAAGGTGTAAAGCATGCGGTGATGCGCCGGTGTTTCCCACAGGAAACGTCAGTCGCTGCTAATGGGCTTGCTTTGGCCTGGCCATGACGACGACGTTAGACGCCGACAGCCCGGGAGCATTATAGGAGAAGAAATTAGAATCGCTTCTGACACGACAACTCTACACACATACTGTCTTGGTGCACTGCCTCGAAGATTAGCCCACAGATGCACGCACAATCCCTGACTGCACTACGTCCAGGATGGGCCCGCACAATTGTGGCAACCAAATTTAACAAATTTCGGTTATCATTGGTAATCAATCCTGACTAACCCTTTATTTAAAATTAAGCTAAATTGTCTTATGTTCTTTCGAACTGGTTTTATCCATTATACACTTTTTTTTTCTACCATAGTTTGTCAACTTGATTTGGCGCGACAAGAGACGCCGAATGCCCGAGATGCTAAGGTGCTTCGCCCCCCCCCCCCCCTCCCTCAAGAAAGCTTTCAACTTATTAGTCGAACTTGGAACTCGTGATGGCGTTTGCCGCAGTTCATTTCCTTGAGTGAGCTGTTCGTATTCGTGCAGCATGTTCCGAGTGCACTGCGTGGAGTCATCTGAAGCACAAGGAATATCATCTGAAGCACAAACTTTCATGTCGCTATGCAGCTACCGCACCTACAGAACTCGATAATCCACTGATGCGCACATAAAGATGTACTCCATAACGGTGACCAAAACGTCCGGAATAATGTCGGCGCAATTTGGACGGAAGCCTGACAAGCACTTGTTCCGGTCGCTGTGAAGAGAGCGGCTAAGTTCCCAAGTGTTGTTCCATGTCGCTGGCGGTTGCGTCATGAGCGATCGCCACTATACTTAAAAAAAAATTACCCATTTCTCTAGTCGCTAAAATGAAACCTCTGTGATTTTGTTTTATGCGAAATGGCCTTTAGCATTGGCGCCATCCATATGCCAGGTGTACGTCGCACTCGACGTTAAGCTACCGCTGTTACTCGTCCGTAGGCTCCGCCGTGCACAAGACGATGGTACGCTCAGGAGAAGGGATAGGGTTTCATTTGTTACCCTGGTTCATTATGGAGGCACATGTGCAGAGCACAGTGATTCGTTCGCTTACCTGTTATTCGTGCCAACCTTGCCTCGCGCTCTATTCTCTATACAAAACAAAGCGCATGGAAACGAGAATGGCTTTACGTGTTTTGAAACGTACCAACACGCATGTCACTCAAAAATTTTGAAATAACAGGTGCGTTTTCTCTACATTTAACGAATTACACGTTTTTCAGCCTGAGTTACGAAGCCAAACGCCCGCTGCTATATCTTATGCACGAAATAGCTCTTTCTCAATGGAGAACTTAATTAAAGCACACCTTCTTAGCGTGCGCCTACTTGTAATGGTCGTTTTCGCAAAGTATAAAACCGCTCATTACTTATACGTAGCTCATGCTAGTCCTGTTATGAAAATGATTATCTTCTTTGTCTAATTAAAGTAGAAGCATGGTTAATTGTTACTAACGTGAGTTTATTTATTTATTATTTTATTTATATTACCATCGATCGCGCATAGCTTTACAGAGGCAGTGGGGTACATAATAATAAACTATAAACAAAAGCGAACAAAATCACACAAAAATGCGCCATCGTTCTATTCGCTCAATCGAAACCTCTAAGCTTTTGTGTAATATGAAATGGCCTAGAGGATTTGTGCCATCCATGTCCATGTCCACCTTAGCATTAAAGTGTGCGTGATCATCGGATCGTATAACATTTAAGAGGGGTTGTCTCATGCCAGATCATCTTCGTATCCTGCCCTCTTGCTTACCCATCTAGATATCGTGAGAGATACCTGAATTCTCATTCATGTGAATTAGCTGCATTTGAAAGTTCAAATTCAGTAACAGGCACTTGTTCTCGCAGACACTTCGCCAATAGGAAGCAAACTTGTTGGAACTCATCGCATTTTGTATGCTGGGCCCAGCTGTTTCATTTTGCATCTGCAAAATGATATAGGTGAGTAATTTTTTACTGCGTACTAGGCAGAATATTCATTGGGCATCAAGGAGTGACGTAATGGTCTGGGCAAACTTGGCAGACTCAGTTGCCAGGCAGAGCACAAGGATCCTCAGATTTGCAGTGGCCCACCGAGAAATGCGGTGCGGTTTCATAAAAATACTATTTGTGCTGGCGGATTTTCCGCGCGTACGCCATCCCGCGTGGGAAACATCATGCTTGTTTTGTGCTTTTGGAAAATCGTGCTTTCTCTTGTAGCCTGCGCTAACCAATTTTATAGCTCTTATTTTACACGCATTAAAAGCTCTTTTTCTGTAAGCACTACCACCCCCTAGCAGACATTTATCCAGCATAGTTCGAGCTGCGAAAAATGCTAAAGAAACGGTGCTTGCGATATGCACATCAGCATACCGTAGTCCAGAGATCCACGATAATTCCAATGAAAGTTATGTCGCATATGCGAATGCCAACAGTGCATTTCACGTCCGTCTGGACGCCACATCAAGCACGCAACTCTTGAATTTGTGTAAAGAGTGGACGGTACTCGAAGGACTTGGCAAAATGTCGAAAAATTGGGCATAGGGAATTTTTTCGCTCACGGCATCGCATCGCAATGCATCCCGCAATTCGTTGCATGTGGCACATTTTTTATGTTTCTGGAGCTCATTCTGAATATTTTTCAATATGAGGAACGTGAGTTCAACATTTACTAATGCTTCTTCGCACTATAGTTGTTTTTTGTAACAACGAAGCTGTTGAAGCTTATCGTAAAAAGTAGCTGGTACCAGACACTATCATCATCGTTACTCCTGGCCCCAAGAGGACACGTGCAGTTCTGCTACGCAATGTCCACTGTTCGCACGCAAGTTTCTTCATTCTCTTGCTCTAATGCCCTCGGCCAACTACTACACTGCGCTCTTGTTTCCACCTAATGAGCCTAGCCCACTACTACATAAAAGCCGGATGTGTTTCATAGCCTATCAAACGTCCCACCTTTGTATAACGCAAAGAGCACTGCACATGACGTGTGCTCGCGTCACCTCGTCAAGTCAACTTGGAGTAAAAGCGTCGTCATCGCCAAGATGTGTGGGCCGATCCTAGAGGCAGTAGGCCGTGGAAAGTGCAGAAAACTTCACGCACCGCTCGAAGTTGTTCGTTCGACTCGCGCAGTTACGTTGTTGCATAGCGTAGCATCGACCTATATTATGACAGAGGGATGGGAAAAGGAAGAGAAGGTGACGAGGAGGGATAGAGTAAAGCAAGCATACCAGTGCGTAGTAGCAACGGGGCGGAAAATGCAACTGAAGGCGACGAGGAGTAAAAGGGGGGTGGTACTGGTTGAAGCACAACATAGGTGCGTACAGCATAGCACACCAAAGGGTAGAATAGGGAAATGAAGGTGAGAAGGTTAGAACGGAAGAGGGGAGAGGGAAAAACATAGCAATGTCTTCTACGGTATAAAATCGCAAGGAGCAGGAAATGGAAGTTACGAAGAGGGAAACGACGAAGTGTACGCCACCACCTTCGCTGCTACCTCAGTCCTCGCACCCCAATTTTTAAATACGATAGCCTTTCCTGGGCTACCTAATCACGAAAAAAGCAGTGTCTGTCTGTATGTCTGTTCATTTAAGGAGCACCGACGCGAATTTTTTACATTCTCTTATTGTTGCTGTAAATAAAATCACTGGCGTGAAAAACCACAAAATGTGTCGTGGTGCCCCGCAACTGAATGAATATATTTTAACGCGGCCTCCCTAAACGCTCACTTTCGCTTTCGATTTATAGGGGACCGTTTTCTAGCGACGTGTCAACACAGTCTGGCGTACGTCTAAGCCACGTAGGGGCTGGGGCTGCCTTGTAATTTTGGGGGATGAAAACTTCCTGGTTTCGGTGTGTGGAGGTCGTTAACAATGCGTGGGTAGACAACGAAAAATGTATGTTTTGCACCGCTGCAAAATCGTGTCAGTACTCATTTAACTTAACTTATTTAACGAGTTAAGTTCAATCAGGTGGGCAAAGCCAGACGAGCTGCTATCACTTAAATGGTACGAAAAGCCAAATGGTACAAAAAGCCACAGGTACTTGATTCTAGGCACTGTAGTATCAAGGGCGGCACAGGTCTACCGTGTTTGGACGCCATTTCCAGCGAAGCAAGCAGATGTGCGGCCTTCTTTTATAGAACACATGACCTGTCGTGGATATCACTGTGACAAATTATTTCTTGTATAACAAAGGCTTAAATATAGCGAACAAAATAACT
Source organism: Hyalomma asiaticum (assembly GCA_013339685.2). Taxonomy (NCBI): domain Eukaryota; kingdom Metazoa; phylum Arthropoda; class Arachnida; order Ixodida; family Ixodidae; genus Hyalomma; species Hyalomma asiaticum. The sequence goes on along the minus strand of CM023488.1, from coordinate 41,266,366 downwards.
TCAAATACACATCTGAAAAGCCTCTTAGGATATTTGTTGGCAAAACAATAAGAATAATAAAGGAATTAGAAAACCTTCATTACGATATGATACCATTCACAAGTGAAGTGGAAAAGCAAGAGGCAGCGATTAACGTGAAAAAAACCATGCTATCCATATCACGCACGTCGTAGTGGCGAGCTCTTAAAATTGGTCCTACATTGGGCTTTTCAACGTCCACAGAAAACTCTCAGCCCATAGCGCCCTACCACTCTCCTCTCCATCAGAAGTGCTGCCGCAGCGGCAGTGTTTCAACCCGCCTTTTGAGTCAGAAGGGAAGTACCACATCTACTAGTCCACCGTGGTGGAGTGGCGTAGTAAAAAGGGTTGCATGCGATGTCGTCATCATCATCGCGTAACTGTGTCTCAAGTGTAATTTCAGACTGTTCGGTCTTCTGCGTTACGAATGAAGCTTCAATTTAGCGAGCAGTCGATACGCGGATAGGATTAGATGCCTCCCATTTTTTTACTTTTAAGCAGTTTAAGGCGAGGGGCCGTGTATTAACTACCCAAAAGCTTAGCTGGGTTACAATTCTCTCTTTATACCTCAGATTTCATGACATTAAGTGTCGTAGTTGAAACAGTTAGAACCAGTTATGCATGACCTAACCCCATAAAGCAATACCCATTAAACATTGCTTATGTCACCAGCAATTCTATTGAGAATATAGAGGTTTAAGATACCTACCTCACCTACCTCGCGCAGTTTTCTAATATGTAGAAATCCTTGACTTCCAGGGCAAACTGTGTAACATTTCACAAAAGAGATTCGCAGCATCAACACCGCTCAGTTGTTTGAAACCCAGGATACTGATAGAAGATTCCTATCACACAGGACCGCATCGGTTCGAGCATGCTCCCGAAAGCTGTGCTGTTAGCCTCTTCAGGGAACGTATTCGCTTGAGCCAAATTAATAGGTTTTGTGTTCACGATGTCTCACTTTCAATTTCAGATGGAGTGCGTTGCGTAGGTATGGTGCCAGCAAATACGGCTCATCACCAGCACAGTGAGTGTAAAAGGGCGTTCGTCAGGCTGTGTCCTTCTTGCAATGTAAAAGCAGACACAGTGACCGAAGCCAAAAGCTGAGGAAGACAAAAATTGAGAACGAAATAAAGCCGAGAAAGATGACAAAGAATGTTTCTCAAGATCATGCGGTATCATACCTGTAGAAATAAAAAGTTTACTGGGGTAATAAATTGTGTTCGAAAACGAGTGCTCTTGAATCTCTAACCTTGCTGTCAACTTCTGTATTGTAATGAACCTTAGTTTTTACTCAGGTACTCAGCGAGACATCACTAAGTAATTTTCATGGACGTTTTAAGGTCCTCTAATTGGTGCGGTGTAAACAGAACAGTATTGACGCGCTGCTTAGATGCAGACACATGGGCATGAACAAAGAGACAAAAGGACCAGGGTCCGTGATTAATGAGAGGCAGCACAACACTCACGCGCCCTCTCAACACGCATGCAGTGTTTGTGTATGTGTGTTGCGTAAGCTTTGATAAGGATGGTCGTTGTAAATGAAGGGATAATGTAGGTTGTGTGATCCATCGCGAGAATTACTCTTAAAATCTTTGTTGTTGTTGTTTTGGGGGGTTCAACGTCCCAAAACCAGCTCTGATTATGGGAGACGCCGTAGTGGAGGTCTCCGGAAATTTCGACCACCTGAGGTTCTTTAACGGGCACTGACATCGCACAGCACACGGGGCCTCTTAAAAATAAACATAAAGAAAAATTAGGCTCACATATAAAAATGAGGATGCCTCGTTTAGAACAGTCGAGTATGCGGCTGTACGCTTGTTGTTGACTGCAATAGAATAGTTATTAATGATGTGCCATATGAATTAGGAGATAATGCCCTTATGCTGTCCGACTTGGAACGGGTTCACAAGGCACGAGATGGAAATATAACGAACGTCTACTTACGTGACATGCGAATTGCGAGCTATCTCTTCCCTCGCTCAGAAAGCAGGAAGACACGCCGCAACCGGTCGTGCTTACTGCAGCCGACGACTCCAACGTATGTCGTACGTGGCCAAGATGAATATTAGGACTGCATAGGAAAGCACCCGTATCTGGAAAGCACAAAGGCCCATAAAACGACAATAGGATCCATAGGTCTACAGTTGCTGCTGAGCCATTTACTTCCCCAGTGAGACACGTTCTGCTTAAAGAGTGCACCCTGAAGTAATAAGAATTGATTTAGCTAGTATGAGCAAGTCATCGAAGGAAGATTCGAGACAGTAACTCCACTTTCAGACCAATGATTTCTCGCCACAGGCGACGCCGAAAACCATGCTTTCACTCTGCGCAAAAACCACCTCACCATTCCACCATGCACCTGTGTCACAACCACTGTTGAGAAGATATGGCGGCTGACCTGTAAGGCGCTGTTGAGGGTTAGCATACCCTTATTCTTCGTGGAGATTGCTGACAACTGACGAAGTCGACCCATGGGAAAAAAGTAAAATGTATGTTGTGAATGTGCAGGTAGAAGTGGAAACACGGAAGTCGTCTTAAGAAAAGTGGTGTTACGGAAGAAATACTTACTGACCTTACTACTGCAATGTAGCTGCCCGCTTGACAAAGGAGAACGCAGACGGCTACGATCACGTTAAGCCGAGCTAGCTAAAGATTGGGATGGTCAGCTCGATGCAATGCAGCAAGTGATGCGTCAGTAAAAGTAGCGCACGAAAGGTGTGAACTAGTGGCGAGTGCAATGCACTTCAGAGCCGAAGAAAAGGCTAGCACACGTACGAGAAGCACCGTTTCCATGAGTGCACAAGAATTATCAGCGAGTGAAAATGACTCGCGAGCAGCTGAAGACGTTTAAGGCTAAAGTGAACGCGGCGAGGTGATGTGCCAATGGAATGCTAAAGAAGCAGCTTGGTCGGTTGTTGACAATTTGGCGTAGTCGCCATCTAAGGGTGCGATGTGCCAATGGGATGCTAGAGAAGCAGCTAGACCAGCTGTGGATGATTTGGTACAGTCATCAACTGGTAGTGTCGCGGAAGCTCATGCCGATACGTGTGAGCATAGCAGTGCGCTCGCGAGTAAAAGGAGGTTATCAGCTATTAACAATGCCTAAGTGGCAATTGATGCCGGTAAAGGCCAAGGTGAGCACGACGAGGTAATGTGCCAACGAGATGCTAGAGAAGCAGCTAGGCTAGCTCTGGACGATTTGGTACAGTGGTGCATTCACACGCGGAATGGAGTTATCAGCTCATAAATACGCCAAAGTGGCAGCACTCAAGGCCTTTGAATGCCTCGCTAAACGCGATGAGGTATCCTGCCCATGGGATGAGAGAAGCAACTAGGCAAGCTACGGACGATTTGACACGTATACAAGATGAGTATGTCGCGACGGTGGACCTTGCATGCGAAGTCCATTCGACTCTAAGCAAGAACGCTAGCGGAAGGTTAGGAGGATGCACTAATGCACAACGTAGGGAGGACTACGCAGTTGCTGATAGCTACCAAGTATGCGAGCTGCGTAGCTCAAATACAGGTAGATGTATTGTTCCTAAGCATGCTAGGCTGTCTGCCAGTGAGGAAGATGGCGATCAGGAACAGTGACTTTGCTCAGGGACCTCAAATGCGAGTGAAAGGCTTGAAATTGAGCAGCAAGGAAACCTACAGACGTAAAAAGTGTTGCAGCGGGAACAAATCCGTAGGGGGCCCGGGACAGTTGATGACAGCCTTCAAACGAGGAAGAAAAACAGCGACAAAGATGTGCCTGTCAAGCGTAGCCAATTGGAATAGGATACGGCCGAGCCCCCAAAGACACGGGAGAGAAAAAATGCACTATTCTCGAACGCTGTAAGGAGGGCATGTCAGCGGCCGCAGACATGTGCTGTTTTATCTTCCCCCCGTTTTACTTGCAGTGAGATGTCGCGTGAGTGGAAGGTCAGGAACTTCGCAAAGTCGTCGCATAATGCGACGAAGGAAAGATGCTGGCGACAGTTGTGGCACTCTGCAGTGAGGCGAACAGCTGTGTCGTCCCTTGTAACTGCTGCTTAAGCAAAGCGTTGAGCGCGCAACCGCCACGAACATGGCTCAAAAGGGGGAGACAGACACAGGTGATCAGATGACCTAAATACAGGAATTGTTAGGACTGTTTTGTTTCATTTGATTTTCTAAGTTTTTGGAAATGGTGCTTCGCGACCTCCACAATTAGAGGTCGTTAGATAGCTTGTTGCTAGTTTTGTCCTGTACCTAACTCCTAGTTGGTCTATACTCTTTCGCGAACTGTTGCTTGCTTATCCGATAATAATTGTGAAGAAGCAGTAGAAAGTTAGTTACTTGTTGAAAGTTCAGGGAAACGCGTCAGGCTGTCTCAAATGTTCGCGATATGTACGTTGAGAAAAAGAACGACTACACTTGAAGGACAATCATATGACCGGAAAAGGCTTGGAAGAGTCTGTATATGATTCGCGTGTTGTTGACATGCAATGCAAATAAGTTTTGTCATGGTATGTCCAACGAGTATGTAAATAACGGAAGTTTGAAGTCAGGTTTCGGGCGTGCACCTACAGTAAGAACGGATATTCTTAGTGAGTTAGTGAGTACTGCGTGCGGGAGTTCTTTGCTGCTTTCTTTAAACGCGTGTGTTGTGGACGTTAGCATGGATAGCTTACTGCGGGTGGTCACATGCGTCAAGTATAAGTTTTGTGACCGCAACAGATAGAAGTTGTTAGTAGTACATCTTCGGAGTAGAGGCTTGTCCCGTTACAAGTGCGACGGCGGATGTCGAATGCTAATAGTGTTCCTGATGTTTTGCTGCATACGTTTGTAATCGTTTATTTGGCACTTTAGCGCACTCAGCCTGTGCTCTAAACAGCTCTGCAGTTTCATTGCGATATTTGACGGAAAGTTGACGAGTCGTTTGTGGGTCTAAAATTCCCGGAATGAGAACGCCGTGCTCATGTGAAGCGCAACTTAGGAAAAGAACATCCTCTGCCATGTAGTAGCCAGCCGTAAACTAAAGATACAGGAGGAAACGCATATAACGTGCTCCAGAGAAGGAATGCGCTGGTGTGGCATGGGCACGGATATGGGTAGTATAATACTTGTATGTTTTCTCGCTGGTTAGGAGTTTGTCCTTCAAACGGATCCACCATTGTGCGTTGCCCCCTAAGAACGGCAGGCGACAACACTGGAGCTCGCAACTGCATCAATACTCTTTTGAAGTTCTTTATAAAACGGGCAAATTGAACGGCAATGCTCACTGCTTAGGTCGCTGCTTCTAGGGAACTCGATGGCGTCGGGCACTCTTTCTGGTGTATGCTGTCCTTTTTTGTCTGTGGCCAAGGTTTACTATTGTCCTTGTCCTGTTATTGTCTTGCTGTATCACAACTTGTGTTGGTGAATCTAAGGACCCGATTTCAGGTTGTTGGGAGTATTCCTGCTGTAATGATCAAACGGACAAGTTTTCTTTTGGGCAAAATACTAGTAGGTCTCATGGAGGGAGTCAAGGCGCTTGCCTGCTTTGCGTTAGTGTTTCTCATATTGTTCTTGCTCAGATGCTGCCTTTCGGGAAGAAAATTTGACATCCAGAGCGACATGCAGAGCGGGGAACTCTCCTTGGACACCGGACACGCCGCCAGATGTTCGAGACCGGAGGTGAGAGATCAGAGCAGCCTCAGCTGACTGCTTGGCGTCAGCAAATCAACGACTTTTGCAACTTCTCCCCACAAACGTGTACGTCGAACTCTCAGCCGGCCTCTGGAGAAGCTGTTACAAAGTCAATGCAAGTCTTGCGGACAGTTGTCCGAAAGCAGCCATTCTGGATTGTCGGAGACAGTGGAAACCAATCCAGCGATAAATATATCCGTCACATGCCCAAGCCGCCTTCTCATGGACCAGGTATGGCCGCGACGGCGTGGGATCGCTAAATGGCACCGATTCTTCTACTTCATATGTCTTTGTGTGCGCACGCTTTGACTTTACACGCCGAGAAGTTCAGTTGAGCACTTTTGCCGGGGACATTTTTGCGACACCTGTGTTTTCAAGGAGTCGTCCAACGGTGTCCCGTTATTGCGCTGCTCGTCAAAGGCAATTCAGCACCCATAAGGGCCACGCCCCTTTATCTCGACGCGGATGTCGACAGGAGGGGAACTTGACACCTACTTGAATGGAGTGACTGTGGGCGTCGGATGGACGGCCCCCTTCAAAACCACATGCGTGCGTTGACCGCGTCTTTCTAATTCATATTCCATAACCAAGGATCTGGGGCCATCATCGGGTATAAAACGAACTGCCTAGCTCACTCTCGACAGCCTTTCATCACGTAGGCCAAGGAAATAAACACCTATTAAGTTTAGTGTTCTCCAGTCTCTCTCTGCATCGGCTCCCTTCTCCCGATGTCCCAATATTTGGAATTCGACATCTGTGCTCAGCACCACGCTACCCGCTCTCTGGTCGGCTATTAGAGCAGGCCCGTCGCAAGAGGGGGTAGCTTTCGCGCCAGCGTAACGTGGCGAATATGACGTTTCTAACCTTCACTGACACTGGCTGACACGGACGCTGCACCGCACTCTAAAGGGCTAGTTGTACTTCAGTGTTCTCAGCCCGCCGCGACACGCCAGCCGAGGTTAGCTACGTTGCGTCAGCTACTGTACGTTAGGTCAAAACTTCACACGCTACACTCCAACCGGCTCCAACTACACGCACATTGCGGATTGCCACGGCAAGTGTCTGGAAGTATGCGCTGACTGCAGAATCGTGCAGTCTGTCTGACTTTCTTGTTAATATTCTAGCATTTTTGGAGTTAATTTTTTAGCACGTTTGGCACACACTTTCCTTTTATGCGCTGAGGAATGCTGGAAACGCTTCTCAGATCCGGCCGCCGAAAATGGGTGCTGGTCAATGGGTCGTCAGCCGTCGTCGCCGCCTTCCCCAGGCGGCGATGATATGGGTTATACAAACCGATAGCGATCATCACCGCAGTCTGGGAAAAGTGGCGGGTTGTGCTTTTGTAGACCTCTGGAAGTTAGCATTCAAAATGCTCGAGCAGCGGTGTGAAAATACGGGAACCGATTACTAGGCCACCTCGCAAGTGCGATATCAGTCTAAGAAAGAGAATCAGTAACTCCTTACCAGCCTTCTAGGAAGGAACAACGTTGGCAGCGCGTCTGGCCTCAAGCGAGTTGTCACACTGCAGCCCGCTTCCATGAGCAAGCGCGGGTCCTGATGATAGCTTTCGCGGCGAAGCATAGCCTACAAACACGTGCAGCACTGTCGCGGTTCCTTAATTAAAGCGTCATCCCCACGGAAGTGGCGCTTGCTGAACGTTCCCGGGGGAAGCAACCCCACACCGTGACCTAATTTCTGCAATACAATTTGATTAAAAACTTCGCTTGCTATTAAGATTTCAACATATCATTCTTGTGCCGAATTCTTATATGCTGTCTCATTATTGCGACAATATCCATGGGGGCTCTGCACTTATCATTTTCGTCCGAGGCCATTCTCTTCACAATTGAAAACCATAGAGGAGATCAACGTGAGACCATTCATGCAGTCACTGGCCAGGCTCACACTGTTTGCAGACTTCCCCGAGCGCAGCCGATTGGCTTTGTGGGGAAGTCATAGTCCCGCTCAAGATATGTTACAGCATTTTAAAAGGCGCATTTCTCGGTGCAATTAGTTTCATTGATTGATTATATAGTTTTACATCTCGACAGCCCGATATGAGCATGACAGACGCTGTGGTGGAGGGCTATGGAAATTTCGATCACCTGGGGTTCTTTAACGTGCACTGACATCGCGCAATACACGGGCCTAAACATTTCGGCTCCATCGAAATACAGCCGTTGCGGCTGCATTTCGCGATCATCGAAGCTGCAGTGGAGTGCCATAGCTACCAGACCAAACGGCGGGGCTCTGATAGGACTAGTTATCTTGAAGATCAATGCAAAGTTTACGGGACAAAAATACAAGAGAACATACCTAATTCGCAGACAGAATTACCTCTTGCCTTCCACAAGGCGGCGCTTCGCCTGTTGCGGTATGAGATCGGCACAGAAGGCTGTCATGTCGAGCGCCCGCGCTCCTTTGCCCTTGGTTTCGTGCTTCTGTGCTGTCTTACATGATAAATGCACCATCAGGAGTCCTAAAGCGAACGCCAACCTAATTACAGGCGCGTTGTTGTATGGCGCCCCCATCAAAGCGCCACATGTCCGCCGATGGAACCGGCCACCACTACTTCAACAGCGCGTAATCGGTGAATAATGGCGTTGTATTGGCTTGTGCGAAAGCTCAGCATTTACCATTAGGTTTCGAAGCTTATAACCTCTAACTCACTGAGCGTTGCGATCAGTCAAATTAAGATAAATCAACTCCTATTGATGATGTACTGAGGAAATGCAACGCGTTTCTTGAAACCATTACAAAGCTAGGTCATGTAGAAGAAACAGTAAACATTAAAGCTGCGGAATTCACTATTGAAAGGCCACACAGTTGCTGCCTCTTGACTTACGATAACACATTTCCGATTTTCTTCTGCTTTATCTGTCTCAATCCTATTTCAAAGTATGCTATTTTTCACCTTTCATGTTTTCCCAAACATCCATGGAATGCTCGCTCGCGGTGACCCGTAGCAGTTTTCAGCGCAACGAAATACCGAGGGTTTGGATGTAGCAAACGATTCGAGGGAGCATGTAAATTACCCCTCAATAAAAATGCAAACTGTTCGTCGCCCACATGCCAAGATAGGCTTGAAGATCGATGAGTCGCAAATTGCCCTTTATGCCCTGCGGTCATACCGCCATTAGGCGGTGTGGCTACCTTCCTAAAATAGAGCGCAACATTCCAGAAGGCTGAGGTATCTTTTTGGCCATGTAGATGCAGGCGGGGCACACGCTGCCAACCCTGTGTGGACCGACACTGTTTTTCCAATGTCCGGATGCCACACATAAGCAAATGGCTTTCTGACGTATTTGAAACAACATCCTAAAGAAAGGGCCAACGTCTGATCGTGACACACATTAGCAGCGACGATCGCGTCGTCGATGCCTGCTTATATGTGCTCCGAAGAAAGAGGCGGCTATGGTAATGGTTTGAACGGCTGCTTCATTGACGCTCTACAGAAGTTCACAGCTGGCAGCCCCATTGTTATGGACAACGCTGCGTATCATTCCCGGCGGGAAGGAAATTGCGGCTATGGCCCAGAAAAAAAAAACAGTGGCAGTAAAGGTAGAGTATCGCCTGCAGCGAAAGGACGCTGAACAAGCACCAGCATCGTTTGGGGTCTTGTGTTTAATTATGTTTTATATATAAGCTCCAGTTCTTATTAACAATCCTGTGAGTACGACCAGCCTGACGTCATGTGAACACTGGTGAAGTACGAAGTCGCCGTTGACAACTCTGAGTCCAAGTGGTCGACAAAGACAAAAAGGTCAAAGTGATGCAAGATTGCAGGATGAATATTAGGCACGTGATGGGCCTGCTGTCACGAATAGCGTTAGTGACCTCCATGGATGCCTTAGGAAACATGTCAGTGGAAGTCAGAAATATAGCCAAAAGACTCGTTATGAAAACCTGCCGTCAGTTTACTTTGCTACACGTCAAAGACGTTGTAAACATTGCAGAGCGTACAAGAATATAAAATGACAACTCGAAATATCCTTGCGGTTCACTAAAATCTAAAAAAATATTACATGGGTTTAGTTTTCTAGCCCTTAGGCAGTCTGCAAAATAAGGCACATATATCCAGTATCAGGAATATATCAGAGATTGCTTGCAATCGAGAAACATGTGGACGTTTCTCAGGAGAAATAACTTGGAAAGTTGTAAAAAATTATGTCACCGAACTGGCCCAAATAAGCGAGCTGCCTTCATTGGCTTAAGCAGGAAACTATGTCCTTACACAGACAGAGCGCTGTACAGCTGGAATTCAGACGAAGAAGACAAATTCTGAAATATGTGGTTCGAGCTGTTACAGAAATGCACTTTAGGTTTCAATTGGATGCGTGTAAAGTTTCTTTTGAGCCCACAGAAAATAATTTTAAATACAATTTGTAAGTTGTGCACTCAATGAACATTTAATTGACATAATATTATAAAGCTACGATTGACTCTCACTTGACACAACTTCAAATAGCAAAAATTAAGCAAAGTTTAATTGAATCGCACTAAGTAAAACTTTTATTGAGCTTATATTGAAAACTGCCAAAATGAGCACATTTTCGTAGAAAGTACATGCAACTTGGGATACCGAGTTTACAACATTTATCTTTTTTGCACTGTTTTCTGCCATGAGCGACTGACATCACGAATGACGTATAGCATCGGTGCTGTCGGAAAAATTCTCTTACGAATATTTCTGACGGAAGACATTTTCATGCTTACTCGCCCTGCACAGTGCATAAATAAAGGAGTCTCGCCAAGATATATATATATATATATATATATATATATATATATATATATATATATATATATAGCACTATTGGAGCAGCTATCTTAAATCTGCAGGCAAGCACGTCTTTGCAGGCATGACATGCTTGCCCCCGTGATCACAATCTACACGGAAGCTGTGAGAAAAGTATAACCCTTTAAATCTCGACGATTCAGCGCATATGGCATGTTTTTATGAACAGTTCAGTTATAACGGCTAATATTAGTGCATGCAAAATTGCAAAATATGATAAAAACACAGATAAAGCTTGTCGCCCATGTTAATTAATGAGCGCACAACAACATTCACGTCCCAGTAAAGCGAAAATGGTAGAAGGAGAAACAACTTTAGTTTGGAAGAGTTATACAGGGGCCTCAGGGGGAATAGTAGTACCATAGTCCCTCAATACTTTTTACTGGTCACGAAACTTCTCCGTCACTCTATGGGAGAGCTTTGTATGCTGCGGACTTTGACCGCGGGAAGGCGCCACCGGTGCTAAGAAGGCACTCGTCGAGGCCTTCGAGGCGACGGCGTGATGTGTTGGCGTCGTATTTTATCGCGAATGTGCAATGCTGTCTGTGCCTATTGCTGTTTTAGAATATTATGAATAGTTAGCGGCAGCTCGGCAAACAATGCCGACGACGTGCTGTGTGCCGAATTGACGCTCCGGTTACAGAGGAACGGTCGAAAAAGTGTCGTTCGCGTTGCCCAGTGACCCCCAAAGCTGAGAGAAGTGGAAACGAGCGTTACCGCGTCAAGAAACGGGTGCGTTCTCGTTTAGTTCACCGAACATTCGCTTCTGCGAAAAACATTTCGATAAGGAGGACATCATTCGTAAAGACGAGCACGTTATACAGAGCATCTATTTATCTATTTATCTATACCTTATGCATGTTTAGTACTGCGATAATTGTTCTTCCCTGTTTCTTAAATGTGTTGTGAGCATGTAATCATGCATATTTATTTATATTTCTGCACCTGTATGTATACCTTCTTCAGTTACCGTTTTGAAAATAAAATGCTTACAGCCTACAACGAGTTGTTTGTTAGGAAAATATAAAGTATTTGGAGCCTACTGATCTTTACTGAATTTCTAAAACGTGTTAATGGTTCGTAGATCAATGAGCCGCACAAGACGTTTCTTTGATATTCGTCCAAGTGAAAGGAGCTGTTGTACAGCATGACTGTGATATACCATGAACAATCTCTTGCCACTTTACAGCGTGCGGAGGCCCTTAGCCTTTTTGCAGAAAAAAAAACACATGTGGTTCTTCAACACGCCCGTAAACCTGAGTACACAACTGTTTTTGCGCTTCGTTCCTTTCGAAATGCGAGCGTTGTGGCCAGGAACGTTCAGCAGTACACTTTACTGCTTCTAAGCTACAAGGGCGAGTAGTGATTGACTGATGGGGGTTTACGTTCCAAAGCAGCTGCGATTATGAGAGTCGCGCCGTAGTAGGGGGCTCCTGGGTAACTTTGACCACCTGGGGTTCTTTCACGTGCACCTAGCTCTAAATACACAGGCCTCAACATTTGGCCTCCATCGAAATGCAGCCGCCGCGGCCGGGATTCGATCTCGCGACCTTCGGATCTCCAGCGGAATGCCATAACCGCTAGACCACCGCGGCGGGCCAGCATCAGTGTTTTCGCTTGCGTGCAGGTATTCCTACAGTAATCTTGTTACATTTGCTTAAGAGTTTTGTATATACAGTCGCCCCGAGACAGAGAAGCCAGCGAGGTGCGGGCAACCTGCATTTTTTTTCCCCCTAACGCAGTATTTCCTACGCCGATCGTCGGTGCCACACGGTATACCGGAAAGTAATTTTTAACTCAGTCATGTACATTGTGAACAATTTAGGCGAAGTATTTTTTCAAAGCATGGATACATCGTCACGAGAAAGCACTGTGAAGTAAGTTGCGAGCGTCAATACATTTCTCGGCAAAAGAGGCGTGAAGCACGCCCGTCTGCGACTGCACATGCGGCTGCGCACTGCCAGTGTTGGTCCAGGTCCCAGTTCTTCCGCTTGCGTCGGCAACAGTCTCGAAGAAAATTAAGAGCGTCAAAAAAAAAAAAAAAGGCATCGCCAAACAGAGTTTGCTGAATCGGTGTAGCGCGGGTGGCTGCAAGCCGATTTCGCCACGACCGAAAGCGAAGGAACACCGCCGCTATGCACAGGTACGAGTACGCTGCCTGTAAGCAAAGCGAGACCAGGATATGAAACTCCCCTGAAAGACGTCCGTGAAGCCACCAGAGCGAGTCTCCGCCAAAGAAACCTCGTAACGCACCAAAAACACGCCGTCTAAGCGGCTGCGATGAAAGCCTACTTGGCCTTCTTGACTGCAGTGGCGCCCCTGGCGGGAGGTTCCGTCGCTATACCAAACTTGGCCCGAAGTTTCGTGACCAGTAAAAGGTATTGAGGGACTATGGTAGTAGTGATGCAGAAATATCGGTAAATAGACTATCGATAATATCGATATTCAATTGTTCAGGAATCAATAGTGTAGGAAAACTATCGACAGTATTACTATTGATAAACTATAAATCGTATTATCGATAGTACAATAGATAGTTGTGCCATCGGGAGCGCAATTGGTGGTACTGTAGATTGTTTTGTGAATATTCGTTTTGTTAGCCGGCGATGTCTCCAACATATTTGCGACAGCGTGGTGTCTGCGATACTCAGCTCATTTAATTTTGGTGAATGATATAAATTAGTTCCACGCTGAAAAGCCGGTACATGTCCACCGATAAATTTATAGTCAGAAGTTACCAGTTACACTTTTCCAAAAATTAGTACTTCAATCTCTTATTCTTAAATCATAAAATGTAACACGAATTTGAAGTCGCTATCTTTCGTTAATGTCCGTGGCTGCTTTACGTGGTGAACTGTTCAGCCTTGCACCACCGATATCGCTTTGTCCGCTTGATTTGTACATCCACAGGCGCATTCGGTTTCGTTCGCGAATTCGCCGACGGGTATACTAGTTCGTTCGCGATTTATACCTTCATTCTCTTGGTTTCTTAGATCTGTGGGTGGGTGGAGTAGGTACGAAACTTCAGAAGTAGGAAGAAATACCGGTAATTTTACACTACATACCGACGGTAAATTTACGCAATCGATAATACTATTCATCGTATTATAGGAGGTGCCATGGATAGATTTTACACCATAGATAACTCGATAGTGACATAACTGTCTATAATATTAACCATATATCTGCATAAGTAGGAAGTGGTAATTCGCAAATAGCGACGCACTGCCCATTGAACCGACGGACTGTCGATTACAAGGATGCGTCCCCAGGAGAGCGCTCATCCCTCCGTTTGAACGGAACAAACGGCGAGCCACTTTGTCGACAGAAACTCGCCTGGCAAGTTAGTCGTGGTAGGCAGTCATGGTGCTTGCCTGCAGGTTCAGCACTATGAAAGCTAGTGCTGATGTTTACTCTGTGTATTTCGGCGAACAAAAATTATCGCGTTGTTTGCGGGAGCAAAAACAATAAATGCGTCGCTGGCAGCTTTACATCATAATACATATCTGATCCGCTTAACAAAACACGCTCCTAATTGCAGGGGAAACAATCGAAACGTGCGAGCGTGTGTTTTGTGTCTCGCATTTGTTTGTAGGAGCGATACACCTCTCCTTTTACTTACGCAGTACTTGCGTAACCTTCCCAGAGTTGCACCTCACGAGTAAAACGTGTCAGTGGTGAACGACAAGACAATATCGCGGAGTGCCAACGTGGCCGACGGGCGGTACAACTTGTCGAGAAATGTGCGCGCGCGCACGTGATGTGACTAGGACGACCAAAGAATGAAGTTACTAAGGCGGTGTTTTCTGCAACCGCACGGACACGCCGAACGAGCCCACCAGTGCTTTCAGCAGAGATCAGCATAGCGTGTAATAGGCAGCCCGTTGCTTGTTATGGACTATCGGCTCGCACGCCACTGATAAGGCCACGGGTTAGCAAGCACTCTTAGGTCTCATCGGACTTCTTATCTCTTATAACCGCGGGTTTCGCGTTGCTCATTCCCCTCACAAGTTGCGTTAATGTGTTTTTTTCTTGAAGGTTTATTTTTTCCCCTCTGTGGCGTTTTCGATTTTCTTATTAAAGAGGCACACGTGGGAGGTCTTCATGCAGAATTTACAATATCGTTTTTTTTTTCGATAAAATCTTACCTTGATCATAGCACTTGTGTGTATATGGCTAGAACATGCAGATGTAGCACATTCAGGACATTGTTGTACAAGCAGTCTTTTCATTTCGTCCCGTTATCTGCTTTCTCATGCCAGTAGCATGCAGTGTTCTGCGTACCGATGGAGGTGATGTGCCTGTTATTCACCGAGTCTATTTGTACCTACTGCGGACGCAGGTTTAGGAACATGCATCCGCAGTAGATACACACATTTTTTTAGAATTGCATTTTGCATTATAGAATATCAGCATCTCTTGATCGAGCTCAGTGAAAGCTGAATATCCAGTGTTTCCTGCTGTTTCAATTAAAACTAATTAGACAGCCAAAACAAGCTCAGTTGCAGGTCAATAGGTCCTTTTGACTGACTCAAAATACGCTGAATTGGAACGCAAAAGGAGATTTCCGATTGAAACACGGCGGACGATGTGTTTATGAAATTCAATAGGAAACGTTCATAGAAATTTAATTTGTACACAATACATCTTATGGAGAAAACTCAATACAGGCTGAATTAAATCTACAAGCATCTCCGTAAGAAAGTGCACTTATGAAATGTCCCTGTCAACATCAGCATTAGAGCGTGCGACGCGCCAGACGCTCACAACGTGTGGTAACACTAGCTAGACAATAGCCAACACTTTCGGGTGCAGAGAAAGCGCGGCGTTTCAGAGGCCCTTTACTCGTGATTGGAAGTTTCAGTATTTTCAACAGGAATTTATTTTAAAGAAGTCACATTCTTCGAGAACGTATTTGATTTTGATTACAGCACTAGGTATAGCCCATATGCTGTATTGTACTCCAAGAGTGGACGTCTTGCATGTTTAGTCCTAAGATGGCATTTTTAAGAAAACCAACAGTGCTTTGACAATCCAGCCGACGGTCCATAACAATATGGAAAAAAAAAGCACGGGTGTTACGCATATATAAGCCAGTAGTACAGACGTACTAATGTAGGAATAGGAAAGAGAAGCAGTAAAAGTTAAAAATATTTGTGCAGTCCTAACGCCTTGAAAGACTGGTGATTTAAGATACATATCGCAAATTTGGTGAGCAAGGACTCAAAGAAAGCACCAAAAGCGTACGCGCTTTGTTATGTTGCGGGTGTTATGCCGCTACGTTGGTAGTGAATAAGTACATGGATTTAAACTTTATTGGGGTCTTGTATATATACTTCAAAGCAAGGCTCTCGATTAAGCGCGGAATTGGTTCGCAGTCATTATAAACGATACAGCTAGCGTGGAGTGCAGAAAAAGTTTATCTGGTCGGAATTGCAGAAGCGATACGAGTGATTCAGATCGTTTTTCTAAATGTCATCGTTTTAGCTGTAAATTTACCGAGGAAGACGTTCTCGTTGCTGCTAATTTCGGTGTCAGATGACATTCGTCGTTTGGACACGCGTCGAAAACTGGCTTCTCTCCTATAAAAATGCACCAAGTTGGTGTCCCAATAATAAATTACTAGTCCCTCACACACGCGAACTTGTAATGAAACTAAGAGCCTGAAAAACTTGCGTTGTCGTCACTCTGTCGATGATGGCTTCATTAAGGGACATATTGGAAATGTCATGAAAAAGACTCAAAAGAAGCGGTGAAAGCATTCGATTTATCTCACCCTGTTGGTGTCAGCTTAGTAGGCTCGTTGCGAATATTCACGGTTTTAAATTTAATTGGCTTTCTGCATAAGGCGTGCAAATGGAGCATCTAAATTATTCCTAGAAATGCTTTCTGCTAACCATAAATTAAACAGCGAACACCAACAGTGCTAAAAAAACAATAAAATACAAGCAATATTCAGGATAGTATTGTACAAGCATGACGAGTGATTCAGTTCGTCTCCTAAATATGAATAACGGAGCTGAATATTCACCGGACAAGGCACTCCTTTAGGACGAAATGTCGTGGTCAGATGACATTATCGTTTTGACGCGGGCTGCTTCAATATGCGTTGTTCTTCACTACACCTCCATCAAGTTGTCACTTCAAGTTAACCTCACAAGTGCGTTTTCTGAGGCGCATGAATTTAAAAAGAAGCAACGAAAAATAACTGTATGCACGCATCAGCCACAAGTATTACCAGATAATGAGAAGTGAATGAATAAAGAAGCGATGCTATGATACTGCTGGCTTCAAACTTAGGCCAGCTGGCTATAACGTAGTCATCTTTAGAGCAATTGAAATATTCCAATGTTCTTATATAAAGACATGGCACTCCGGCACAAAGTCAGTAGTTAATGGTAACGTTATAGGAATTTTTTGCGTGGCTTTTATAGTTTGAGAGAGAGCGGCACTAAAGATTACACATTTGGTAAGCACACTATCTACATGATGCCTGTGTTTGCTCAGAAATTATATAATTATTCTGTTATTATTTAATGTCCAGTACCTTTCAGATGGTTTTAGACGTGCCGCTTCAATTTCATTTCCTAAAAATTGTTAAATGTGGTTTATAAATAACACAGTGGTTCCCTAATATGAACATATTTGTTTCTTAATATTAAAAAACACAACTTGTTTTCATCTAGTTCGCATCGTGGAAAAAAAGCATCATCGAGAAATCTATTCCGCATATTTATGCCAGCTGTACGTACACCCTTTAAACAAACCCTAATCTCCAACCTGTCTTCTTTTCTACAACCTTCCTTCACAAACCTTTCTTCCGCAGTCTTCCTTTTGCATGCCACAAGAACAGAAGAAGCCGAGGAAATGCCACGGGCATGCAAAGGGGTAAAGAATATCCGTCAGATTGTCGTTGCGACTGTGGTATGCTACAAATGTTTCAATTCCGTAGCCGTGGTGCATAGCGCCGCAAAGCAGTTATTTATTAAATTGTTATAATGCAAAATAACACCCGTGAAATTTAGCATTAGTTGATGCTGCGCCGATAATACCATTGCTAAAAAATATTTGCGTAGCTTCATCAATAAGCGGGTTCCAAGTATTCACGCATCATCCAAATCGCGAATAACAGAATTATAATGATTGTGTCATAATATACAATCAAAGATTGAAACAATCCGGAATTTATTTAACGTTCCCAAGTACGACTGTAGGGTTTCGTGCTGGCGCACACAGAAGACTACAAATTATCTTCAATAAAAAGAGAGTGCATACATTCTTCGGAACAAAATAAATAAGAAATTAAAGCAGCAAAAACGTGTACCCGAGAAACCAGGACAACAGGGCGAAAATACAATGAAATAGGGCACCATACCACTGGGTTAAAACAGTGGCAAGCTGAGAGGAAAATAGTGACTGTGAACTGTTTAAGACGTCGAGGTAAGAAATACATTCCGGAGCCGTTCCCTGTCGGTACATTTGAAGAAGCGAACCTTACTGTGTGCGCGTTTTCTTTGCTTTCGTTTGTGCGGTCCTTCTGTGTCTTGCTTTGCACTTTTGTTGACCTTATTTCTTTTCTTCATTATTTCTGTCATTCTTTCCTTCTTTTGCTGTGTTCCTTTCCGTCGTTCGTTCTGCTTGTTTTGTTGCCTCCGCACGCGCTACCAGGGTGCCGGAGTGCGTAGCAAATTTCAGAACGAGAACAAGGTGCCATAAAAGAAGTCGACAACATGGTACGCGATGACATCATGTAGCAAGTCAGGAGTGTGTAGACGTCTACGATCGTTTTAGTGAAGGCACAGAGTTTCATGTTATTATAACTAGAGGGTCGTCTGGTGCTGCGATGGTTCAACCCCAATGGGAATGATGAAAAGTAGAGGCTTCGGATTGGTTCGTGTTGGCTTGCTAAGTGTCTACAAGCCATCTACTCCTGCAGTTTTGGTCTCGTTTCTTGCGTGCCCTCTCGCGAGCGTCGCGAGTTTGCTCGAGGCATACAACGCTCTCAGTAGAAACAAATTCTGGAAAGATAATCAGCCACGACTACCAGCCAAAGGTAGCGCAATTCCAAATGGCGAAAAACCAGCGTTAGAATGCCACATGACAGGACTTTCCAGTCTGTCCTGTTGTGCTCAGCATCCAGTACTTTCTCGTTTGCTATATGGTGCACTAGTGAGAAGATGCGCGCATGAAAGGAGTGAAAAGGGAGCTTTTTAACGTGGGCGTTCATGCCGCGCTCAGTTGCTTTCCGTTGGGCGACGATGTATTGAAAAGAGCGTTCATGGCATGGAGGCTTACGTCAATAAATTCGATCCACCCGTTCGTAAAAAATACGTTTTAAGATTTTGCTGCTGCTCATATAGCCGCCGAAGTGAATAGGTGCTTTAATAAAACAGCGACTCAAAACAACTCACATTTAAAAACAATTGTTTATTTTTCTGGGTAGGGGGGGGGGCAGTACTTTAGCCCCGCATACCCCATTACGTATACACTTAACGACGTTGAAAACATTCACTTACTTGTGATATTACAGGCTGCGGCATCAAGGCTGTGGTCTGCTGTTTCATAGCGGATACGCGCAAACAACGGCTGGCGGCTCGCGCACTTCAGGCAGTAAATAAGCGTCAAAAAAAAAAAGGAGGCGCCACAAGCGTCTAGCTGGCACCTGAGAAGCTGAAACAGGGCCGTCTGTGCCGGTGATCTGAAGAAATCGTGATACGAAAAGCCTGTTGTCTTTGATAGCGTCTGCAAGAAACGCTCGTTGTTCCCGAGCTCTGGCAGGGCAAATGCCAAAGCACAAGCTGCGTTTAATGTTTCCCTTGAAAGCTCAACACTCCTCATCGAAAATAAAAATGTTCATTTCCATAAATGTACGCTGCGTAATTGTCACAGGAAAACGCACATCTTTATCTTCACGGATGTGAAAATATAATTAATTCATTCGTGGCACTTAATCCAGAGCACAATCATCGAACGATGCATAACCTAATGGTAAAATTTGTTCTTGGTTTCCGTCAAATTCACAGTTACCGAAAGTTCGTAGATGAGTTCATATATGCAGGAAGCAAAGGCAAATATTAATTGCAAACATTGCCTTATAATTTTTATTCAATGCTCCAAAAACAATCTTAGCGTGTCTCAGGAACGAAATCCATCTGAAGCAGGTCCGAACCCTGTACTTCACATCATTCCCATGGTGACTGAAGCGCCGCTGAACGACTCGCCATAGACACTAGCGCCAGATTCCTCTCTAGTGTGTAATAGTAAGGAACTCTATCAGTGAGGAAAGAGCATGAATAACAGCGTTTTACCTCGGTGACAAGGTAACACTTATTCAGGTTTCACACGCCGTAATGATAGGCGGTGGGGACTGGCTGGTCAGGTAGGGCGTATGTCTGTTATCAATATTCGGCGCCGGAGAACGCAGAGAAAGGCGAGGACCTTGAGCTGGGAGGCCGTGCGGAAAGGTCCACCCGGGCACCGATGGCCAACAACTATGGCAACGACGGGCACTTGGGGTGACGACACGTGAAATTAAAAAAAAACAAAGTTTCGCCGCAAGGGCGAAGCAATGAATGCAATAGCAAGAAACTGTAATGCTATACGAAGTGAGGCTCGCAGATTCAGGAGCAATATTAATTGTAGCAAACATGCACTTGCCAAGTGAGCGCCTCCCGTGGGCAGCGCGTGCTGGTACGAAGGGCTTTATACGTTGTGTGTCACAAAGCTACACATACAAAGCTAGGGCAGGCCGCTAAGTGAACAAACAGAAGATGAGCGCGAACTATCAAGTGAAGCGCGAAGAAGCTGTCACAATGGATACTCTCAGTTTTTACACGCTCCTATTGCAAAGGCGGCCGAAGCAGCGAAGCAAACTAGCGTGCTTCAAGTGTCGAGCTGTGAAACTTGATAGTTCGCGCTCATCTTCTGTTTGTTTGCTTAGCGGCGTCCCTTGAGCTCGAGTGACTTTCGTACGCTCCCTTGCGCTCCTCGCGCCATCTCGCTGGTAATGAAGAAACGCTTATAAGCGCCTGCCATCTAAGAGTCCTGCCAGCGGTAAAGGGTGTGTATATAAGGCTCGCCGTTACCTCCCCGAAGGATGTGGTCTTTGTGGCGGAGTAGTTTGCGCCACGCGCTGCGAAAGCATTTATCTGAATTATTTTTCTTAGGGACATATATATATATATATATATATATATATATATATATATATATATATATATATATATATATATATATATATATATATATATATATATATAGTTATGCATATACTGTTCATGACGGCGTCGACGGGGACGGCAAAAACCAGTCGACACAGTCCATATAATTGCTATCGCAATAAAAGAATGGCCGGTCGTCCGGTTTTCTCCACTAGGCTGCAATACGACGGTTAGGCGTGAACGTAGTCGGGAACAGTGTTCAAGGGAGACCAATCCGGAGTGACAGTATCATCGTGGACGTGGCGTAGAGACCGAAAGAAGAAGTTTGCCATTTATTGTGTGGCAACGACCTGCATACGCGAGGTGTGAGGCGTGGTGTTGCATTGCTCGTGAGGAATAGCTGGACGCACGGTCTCAACTTCTTCATCAATTAACGGCGTCAAATTTTCTTGACAGGACGGTGGAGCTTCAATAGGCTGGTTCTCACAGGAAGACGTTGCTGCCAGATTGGCTAGCCCTGTGGTTGGTTGATTGAATAAGGTCGCAGACCGCATCAAAGATGTCCCTCAGGCTGTGTCCCAGCAGTGAGGCACAGAAATCATGTAGATTTGGTTGTCAAGTGCAATATAAGTTTAGAAAGTGGCACCTTCGAGGAGTCTTTTTCTTTGTAATTTATACCGGCGACACAGTAATAGATTATGCTCGATGGTTTGGACATATAGGCAGATTTGGCACAGGGACGATATCATTCGACCAACCCTATGCAAGTATGGATTTAATGGAGAAACACAAGACCGTCATCTTGCTAACACTACTTCCGATCATCTAGAGGGACACCGCCGGACTTTCCAGAGGACCTTAACGTGCTGAAATTTTGCCCGCGTAGCGATTGTTTAATCCTATCTCTATGAGATGGAAATTTTGGTATCTGCTCGCAGTTAAATGTACCACTGCTGGAAGAGCAGTATAATCGGTTCATTCAGAGCAGTGCTGTTAGTAAATCTGCACCTCACTTAAATAGAAACCATAGTGTTGTAGCATCCACAATAACTTTGCTGAGTTAATGTCATGAACGCCTTGAGGGCTGTAGAATAAATCACGCCCGTTGAGAGAGAAACCATTGTATCTGCACAGAGAAGATTAAGAGGAAGGCAGGGAGGTTAAGCAGACAGCCTCCGGTTTGATACACTGCACTGGGGAGAAGGGGGAAGGGGTTAGAAAGATGACAGTGAGAGAGGTACAAGATTCCAAACAAGCACAGGTAAAACACGCACACACACACACACACACACACACACACACACACACACACACACACACACACACACACACACACACACACACACACACACACAAAGAACGTTCCACTAAGAGGCGTTCACGAAGGCCGGTAGATCTGAAGAAGCACAGTAGCGCTTGCATGGCTTTCTTCTGCGACGTGAGGTCTAGACGATGTCGTAGAATGCCACCTTCCGACAGTGGTCGGCCGTCCAGCTCGTTGAGTGCATGGCGAAGAGATTGCTTCTCTTCACTGTACTGTGGGCAGTCACATAAAATGTGCCCAATTGAGCCTTCGGGACCGCAGTGGTCATAGGCTGCGGTGTCGGCCTTTCTTATGCGGAACGCATATGCATTTGTGAACGCGACGTCTAACCATAGTCTGTATAAGAGCGTGGCTTCTCCTCGGCAAGTCTTGGGTGGGACTCCAACGCTTAACTTCGGATCGAGAGAGTGAAGTCTGGAATGCGTTGAATGTGTGCCACCCCATTGCGATACAGTACACTGGCGAGCAAGCAGATGAAGCATCCGTGCCGCGTCCGTCCTTGACAATGGTATGGTTAATTGTTGGTCCATATCATAAGCAGAACGGGCGGCTTGATCGGCCCGTTCATTGCCTATAATTCCGCAGTGACTTGGAAGCCACTGAAAAGATATTTTGTGGCCTGCCTTCTCTGTATGCTGCAGAACCTTTGTAACCTGGAACACCAGCTGCTCGTGTGGTCCGCGGTGTAGAGGTGACAGTAGGGACTACAGTGCCGACTTGGAGTCCCAGAAAAGCGTCCATTTGTGTGGCGCTTCATATCTGATGAAATGAAGGACAGTAAGGATTGCTGCGAGCTCTGCTGTCGTCAATGTTGTCGGATGAGTCATCTTAAATTTGAAGGTTGTAACTTTCGCGGGTATCACAACTGCTACAGCGGAACTGTCTGGGAGCACTGATCCGTCCGTGTAGATATGCGTAGAGTCCCGGTACTTCTCGTACAATAAAAGTAACGTGAGCTGTTTAAGCGCTGGTGAGAATAAAGCAGCTTTTTTCTTAATTCCAGGAATTGTCAGGTTGATTTGCGGTTGAGCGAGACACCGTGGAGGAATTGAAGGTCTCCCAGCAGGGGTGAAAGAAGTTGGTAACGAGTCACCATGTGCGGTTATCGTTTGGCTGAAAGAGGTGCGTGGTCTGTCCGCTGGCAAAGAGGAGAGGCGGTGGCGAGGAGTCCTGGCAAGATGCCTGATATGTGTCCTCAGCGCTTCCATGTCAATTTGGGTCTTGACAAGGTGGTCTCTAGCTACTGCTATTGTCGCCACTGTTGATGCACTTTGTGGTAGGCCTAGGCAGATCCGGAGCGCCTGAGCCTGTACACTGTGTATTCCACGTAGACTTGTTTTGCCCGTGTTCGTTATAGCTGGTAAGTTCTATCGCAGAGACTCGAGAAAAAGCGGCCTGTATAGCTGCAGCATAGCAGGTCTCGACATTCCCCATGCTTTTCCACAGAAGAACTTGAACAAGTGACACATGCCCGTCAACCGCTTTTTCATGTTCGATACATGAGGGCCCCATGACAAATCTCTGTCAATTATGACACCGAGAAATTTGTAAGTTCGAACGTACGGTATGGTTTGGCCACTTATCATTACGGTGTAGTGGGTCATATATTTGCGCGTAAAAGGCATGAGTGCACATTTCTCGGAGGTAATTTCTAGGCCTCTACTACGGTGGTAGATAGCAGCTTCATTAGTCGCTCTTTAAATTCTTCCTCGGAAATGTAACCGCGTCACTGCTGACGTCCATACGCAGATGTCAGGAGCGTACATTGACAGCCTGACCATGCTTGGAACGTGCTGAATCAAAGCAATTAAAGTGATATTAAATAGCACAGGGCTAAGTACAACGCCCTGGGGAACACCGCGGCAGCTATAGTGTAGAGAAGTGCGGCCGTTTTCGCTGCTTACAAAAAAAGGAACACGCAGAGAGATTGTTCCCCATCCAGCGAAACGTCCGACCACGCACTACTACCTCTTCCAGGGCAGAGAGGATTGCTCCATGGGTAACATTATCATATTCCCCTTTGTGGTTAAGGGATAACGAAGCGCAGAGACGCTTACGCTTTTCTCATGATGAACGTATGTGACCAGATCTACGACGTTATCTATCGACGATCGACCACGACGAAAACCTGCCATGGCATCTGGGTAGCACTTGTACTCCAAGTACCACTCGAGGCGTCCTAGGACCGTCCTCTCCATGACTTTGCCTACGCAACTTGCCAAAGCGATCGGGCGATAGGATGAGAGTTCTAGTGGTGACTTTCGAGGTTTCAGCAGTGGAACAAGGCGGCTTGTCTTCCAGCTCATGGGAAGAGTACCATCTCTCCAGGAGCTATTGTACAGGTCGAGGAGAGCAAGTCTCGCTCGCTCACCTAAATGACAAAGAGCTCAGTAGGAAATGCAGCCAGGTCTAGGCGCTAATGTGCGTCCGCACAAAGATAAGGCAGCCTGAAGTTCGTGCATTGAGAACGGTAGGTCCATGCGGTGATCACCTGGTGGTGGACAGCTCCTCAAAGGCGGTGTGTTGCTGGGGGCTGGAGGTTCGCCAGCTAATTAGTGCAAAACTCTTCTCCCATGTCAGTATCCAGTCTCCTTTGTGATAGGGCTAGGGCCTTGAATGGGAACCGCTGCACAGGTGGTGTCCCAAGAGCTCGCACTTTCTTCCACAGCTGTGACGAAGCTTGCGAGGATCTAGCGACTCACAGAAGGCAGTCGAACATTGCAATTCGAGCTTATCTAACCGCCGCTGGATCTTCTTTTGCGTGCGTCTAGCGGTACGTAAATCCTCTATTGCTTTCGTACGTCGGTACCTTCGTTCAGCACGCCGCCGGATTGCTCGAAGTCTTTCCAATTTAAAATCGAACTGCGTTGGTTTTAAGCAGCATGTGAGAGTACGCACATTGTCGTGCATTGCGGTTCTTATTTCCTCCTCCAAGTCAAATGGTGTATTGGCTCCGCAGCGTTCTTCCATGATGGACTTAAATTTGGTCTCGTCCGCTCTTTGAATTGTATCTCGTATATGGACAGAAAAATGCCCTAGATGACTGCCATGGTTCTCACAGCGAACGTTGTCGCTGGTCTTCGTTCTCTTCTTTGTGCCTCTATGTTCGCGCTCGCGCTGGGACAGCACAAATAATCTTCAGTAAGGGCTATTGAAGTTGAAGACGCTTTAAGGGAGGTGTACTCAGAAAGTGTATCTATGATTATAACCACTGTAAAAGCGTCCGAAGGGAGCTCACCCTGTGAACTAGAACTACGATGACAAATTCAGCTTCAAAGGCTGCGGTGAAATTTGGCATTCCCAGTGAAAGTCAGCACTGAAGCACAAGCGGGAAATTGCCCACGCTGGCCTTGTCGTTGCTCCCGGAAGAGTTGGTGGCCACAATTTTTCGATATTTATAAAAAACAAGGTACCCTTGCAACATGCTGGCTAAAAGCCTGAATCATTCAAAATTCCTGACTGCTGAGGAAATAGCATCATATTCTGAGTTTACAGAACGATCTGATCATTAAATGGTATTACCTCAAAAAAGCACATTTAAAGAAACTAACTGCTTTTGGAGAAAATATATCTGGGGTGTATGAAAGCGTTGCCAATGAACAACTAATTAACGGTCCGCATCATTCAAACAATCATAAGTGCGGCAAATCCCGGGGGTCCAATGACCAAACACCAGGCTTCTAGGTCGAAAAGAACGAGGTGCTTTGTCTTATAGACAGCTCAACCAGTTACTAACACAGTCAAATTCCATTATGGACACAGATACATTTTTTCATATCATAATCACAGTATACCAATGTCGTCCTTGTTATTTTTCGCTTAATGTACTGAGTAATCATAAGGCCCGTTCAGCGCTGGAAGCTCATTTGTCTCTGTGAGAACGGCATTGGAGCTTTCCGTCGTAAATGGTGCCGAGGTATTTAAGAGGCTCAACTTGGCGTACAGGGTATTGTTTATAGTGCATGGGAATTGAAAGCGGATCTGATATCAGGAATACCAGCATTGCGCATTTACTTATTTTTAACAACATGCAAACATCCTGGTGCCGCTCTTATGTGCTTTCATATTGAGGAAGAGTGGTAAGCTGTCATTCATTATCTGAGAATATCTGCCAAAAGGGGTCCGCCCTATTCAGATCTTTTAAAATCTCATCCTCATAGTTCCGATCCGGGTTCAATGCTTCGCCTAACTCGATATCCTCGCTTACCACTTCGAGTGCCTCGCCACCTCTCTCTTTCGAGGGTATTGCGCATTACATTATTCTTCCTCATAATAATCTTAAGACCCGTAGCCCCACTATGCCCATCTAGTAATCATGACTTGGAAGTTGACATCCGAGGTACCTAGCAAGCCAATGTTATCGGCAAATCTGAGGTTACTGAGATTCGCTCCATCAGTGTGTTTACAGCCCCCACCTCGTTTCGGAATCCTAAGTCTTACATCGGTGGCACCGGTCGGTCACCGGCATTCTCTCCACATGTGGAAACGTAGACGTAGTCTTGTAAGCAGTGCAAGTGCCAGGGCCTCAGTAGAATGCCACTTGCTTATGCAACGTCACTTGCTGCCGTGTTTGTGTTAACCATTCTTGTAACAATGTAAGAAAGTGCACATGGACTACTGTGTTTTGGTATGCTTTTGACCACCTTTGCTCGACCACGTAGGAATATACCAGCAATCGGCTCTCATGATAAGCACATCAGTGCACCGTAGAGTGCATTTATCTGAGCTGGAACAAACGTTCATGCAATACGTGCACACACACGTCACAGTGAACACCAGTTCTGGCAACGTACCTGGTAAGCCCATGTTGCACGCACTATTTGATTGGTACAAGGACGTTAATTGTACTTGTAACACTTGGCTGAATGCCAAGCAATTCGGCACAAACAAATTTCTTGTCGGATGCTTCGTATGTTATCAATTCCCACAATTCACGGCATATGCCCGATTTTTTTCACTGCTTTCAATAAGTTAGACACGATAAACATGCAGAGAGAAAAATGAGCAGCTGCAAGGAAAAAACAAACTGGCCCTTTTCATGTAAAGAAAACTTCCAAAAAATTTCATCATTGTCGCATGGGTGTGGCACATCAGATACCCTTGAGCTTTAAGACGATTCTGCTTTAAACAAACAGCGCGTTGTGCTAATTAAAGATTCACTGAACATAAAAGGTGCTTAACTGGTGGAACACTCAAATTTTTCGTTGCCCTGCCTTGATATATACTGCACGTTCAAGTTAGATGAATGCGCTTTCCTATCAGAAATACGGGTGAACAAACGCGCTTGATGGTCGAAGCGTGGCACATCTATGATAGCGGAAGCACGTACGTGAGTATGCCGGCACTTCTACCCGTTTTACAGGTAACGCTAACGTTCCTGAGCATGCGCAGATAGGTTCCGTGTCCTCCTTCTTTTTCGCCTCTATGGTGCCCTTCATTTGATATTCAGCGTTCTATTGTCTTCCCATCTACTGTAGTGCTGATGTTCACGTTGTCTTCTCTTCTACTATTGTGTCCGCGTTTGCAAGGCTTTTCATTGCATAATTTCTAGAGTTCACTTACCACAGTGTCACCAGGATGACTTGTGCCGAAAAACAGCGGCAACAGAAATGTCGCTTTTCTTTAATAGTTTTACATTTCCACCGCGTATTCAAGCTTCCATGTCCATTTATTTCGCATAAGCCAAAATTTCCATGTTTATCAATGGATTCTAATGCGTGGTGTACTAATTACTCATTTTCAGAAGCAGTTCATTATCGAAAGTGAGGATGGAAATGAAAATTCAGTGGTGCATCACACTCATCTTAATGGTTTGTCCCAAAATATCAGCAAGTAGTGAGTATTGTTGTAACACACTGCTCTTAATCTTTCGTTCAACAGGTGTAAGGTTTCGAATTCGCGTTTGTTTGATGTCCTTCCGTGCCGTCATTCCGACTGAGCTGTAAAGGACGAGTGCGACTGTCGTCGAGAGCAAAAAGAAATATTTTTGCTGTGCATTGTCAGCCTATCACGCCACTCGTAAAGATGAGATATTGTCACAGGTTCAGGACATATAAGCTTTTTCGACGACTCTCCGCTCCAACGTTGGCTCCAGCGAATGAGACATTTCACAACAAAGAAGATACCTCTAGAGTTCAAGAAAATTTCCCTGTGTTTGTTGTAAGGAAAAAAAAACAGGCTAGTTAGAAATCGCATCACAGAGCATACCCAGCATCGTGCAGGGAAGAGGAGAAGAGGCGCATAGCGAGGGAAGCGCATGCGCATGAGGCATCCAGCGCGGCGTATGTACATATGTGGTTTTATTCATCCCTCGCAGTGCCACCGGAGGGCGCTGAATGGAACGAGAAGTGACAGTTCAGTTACCGTGGCGGGCACTGGTTTCCAATTCGAGTGACGTTGTCGGTGTAGTTTACAGCATCGCTTTCCAACGACCTTCACAGCGAGGAGTTCAGCCACAATTATTAAGTAACAAATTAAACGTGGTAATAACTGCCATGCGGCAATTAATTGATGAATGAGAGTTGAGTTAGCCCATGGTCCTGTTCAGTATCTGTACGCTGTTCGCTTTGCTGTGTGCTGTTCCTGTCCATGGAGATATATACGTTTTTAGAGCAGCGCCTGTAGAGTACTTACGTTTGCTCTAAATATATACCCAAAATTCGACCAAAGAAGCACAAAAACCACGCCGTTATCATTGCCTCAATGGTGAGGTAAGCTAATGTATAGAAATTAATACAGTTTTGAGAGCCGACGGAAACGCATCCGAATTGCCACGTATGTTAACAGCTTAGAAAGCGTTGCTTCATTAAAGAGTAGTTGAAACTTGGTGAAAATTTAGTCATTCCAATTTCTGCATGTGAATGGCCAGAGACGCTGTTTTAATACGTGGCCCAATTGACGACTTTGACGTTTCTTTTAACGTTTGAGTGAGTCACTACACTATTTGAGCAACAGCAACACAGATACATGCATTACACCTTCGGGTTCACTTAGGGCACTTTTCAGTCACCTAATGCTATCACTTGGTTTTCCCAATTACAATTTGATTAAGATCAATTCCTCCTTACCTAGAATTACGCATTTTTGAGTCGCCACCATTCTGACTTGGTTCTTTATAAGCCTCGAGAAGTTGTGGTGCCGCCGCCTGTCGGGACGGCGGGGAAGGCCTCACGTAATGGACTCGTGCTCCTCTCGCCGTGGTGCACCTAGGGACACGAGCTCGCCGCGTTGCGCTAGCCTGGCACTGTATCTATGTTAGTTTTGTTGCTTGTCCCAAGCTCCTATTGAACACCGAAAACTAGAGCGAAAAAGATTCGGCTTAATAACACTGAGAAATCTGAGTATACAATCGCCGTCCATGCCCGTGCTCGGTTCTGCTCACTTCACAGTGGTTGACCACGTCGCGCTATTGTGTCGCATTGCTAGGCTCGAAAATGCGGGTAAAATAACTGGTCTCGATACGTTATTATGGGGGCGAAGTGGCAAGAACATCGTGCTCTACGATTAAAGGAGGCATTAGAAAATCCAAATTCCAGGCTTCAGAAGAATATCTTATATATTGTATAAGACCCCATATGGAAGTATACTGCTACTTTATATATCATGTAAGACGCCATATACACTCATATCTGGCATTACATGACCTTATATTGACCCGTGAATGGAAGCATATAGCCATAATGAGCACATACATGTCCACATGTGGCCATGTAAAAACATTAAAGGCGGAGATATGACACACTTGTAAGCATAAAGAGCTATTTTGGAGCAGCCGCGGATTCCTTGGGGTAGCCGAGTTTCATTTTCTTGCGTCGCAACCAAGATATATCCTTCGCGATACTACTTTGCCGTGTGGTCTATTAACACCAGTATAAACAAAAATACGGATTTACGCGAATAACTACGTTGATTGCTGCTTACGGTAAGCATGACCAAACTTCTGTTTTGTTTTTTCAGGTTCATATAAGAGCTACGTTAGAAATGTACGTATGATGTCCTGCTTTTTTTTTTGGTTTCTGAGTTATTTCACGAGACTAAAAATTTGATAATTTAATCTAGAATATCAGGCGTGACACCTATCGCATGGCGCCACCTATTTAAGTATAACCAGCAAGATATATGGTTATATTATTCAGTAATACTGGCCGTATAATTGATGGGCTTGTACGTGCGAAAACCAGCATTTATGCTAGACAGGCCCTGCAGTGAACAACTTGGGAGTAGTTTTGGCAAACTTAATTGCTTCAACTTGCACCAGTACCTAATCGTCTTCGTCGTCGTGGTTGTCGTCCTCCTCCTCCTCCTCATTATTATTATTATTATTATTATTATTATTATTATTATTATTATTATTATTATTATTATTATTATTATTATTATTATTGTAAGCAGGAGCATCAGGCTGTCTACGCCCACTTTAGGGCAAAGGTCACTCCCATAGATCTCCAAATACCCGGTCTTGTGTTAGCTGCGACCAATTTATCCTCGCAAACGTCTTGATTTCATATGCCCACCTAACTTTCTGCCGCCCGCTGCCGCACTTTCCTTCTCTAGATATCCCCTCTGTGACCCTTAATGAAGAACGGTTTTCTTGCCTTCATATTACATGCCCTATACCAATTTCTTTTTCTTTAATTTCTACTAGTGCGTACTTAACATGTGTTTCATCTCTGACCCACTCCACTCTATTCTTGTCCCTTAACGTTACACCTGTTATCTTCCGTTCTATTGCTGGCAGAGTCGTCCTCAATATAAGTTGAACCTTTTTGGCAAGCCTCCAAGTTTCTGCTACGTAGGTAAATGCCGGTGACTTGTAATGCATTTCCCGCGCTAACAATGGAAATGAACCGGAAGACAGACGATAGGACAGCAGATAGGCAGAACGCTTGCATTACAGGTCTACATTCCAAGAAGCCCAGATAACCGCTTGGAAATACCGGTGAGATGCAGCTAGTACGCCTTTTCCTCTTGAGGGACGCTGGTAAGCTGTCATTAATTATCTAAGAATGCATGCCAAATATACTCCACCCCATTCTTATCCTCCCAAAAAACTCAGCGTTACGGTTTGTATCAGGGGTCAAAACATGGTATAAGTAGGCATATTCGCTGACCACTTCCGATGCCTCGCCACCTATCTCGGACTCAAATGCTCACCCAAGGCTATCGAACACAACGTCAGTTTTACACATATTAATTTCGAGGCCCATGTCCTCCTTGGACGGTCTGTCACTATTCATGCTGTATAGTTCGCCTCCAGAGTTATCCAGGCAATGTAATCAGCTAACCTGAGGATACTGAGGCACTCACCATTAACCCTTACACCTCTAGTCCTCTCTTCTTCTTGATAAGTTTTCGTTCTTCGCCGCGTCCTTCCTTTGCTTCTTCATCATCGTAGTTTTTTTTTCTCGGCTCCCTCGCCACCACGGTATTATTCCTCTTATTCCTCGTTTTCTTCGTCATCGTCCTGTTCTTCTTCTTCATCACCGTCATCTTCATCCTCTCTTTTCTAGCCCTCTTATTCTTATTCCTCTTATTTCTCGTTCTCATATTTTTCCTCTCCATCGGCATCATCTCTTTTCTGATTAAACTAGTTCAACCAGATGTATAATTTTGTTAGCAAAATGTAAGGCATTTTTATCTTGGCCCTTTCTCTAAACGATCATTTAGGCAATATGTGAAAGAAACTGTAAAAGTGTTACTTCTATGAATGAAATTTAGTAATTTCACATAAGACAAAAACAAATTGATGTGATCGTAAGAACAACGCGCCACTATTGGGGACGTACCCTTCGCCTCCTGTATAGGACGCGCTGCCGACCCACTACCTCTCAATTATTCTTTGCAGGATCATGTCCACCAGCAGCCAGATGTCATGCATCCAATTTATTTCATTTCCAGTTTCCCATACTGTCTAAAAATTAACCCGGTGTCAAGATGACGTGAAATGCGCTTTCCTTTACCTAATTATTTCTTATCTTTCTTAAGTGTGTGCAACAAAAAAAAAAACCCTGCTTATTTATTGAATTGCGGGAATCATTGCCATGCGAGGCAGTTAGCGAGAAAATTGCTTAAGGCGAATTGGTCGACATATAATAAAGTGTAGCCATCTTTATTCAAAGCGTATCTGTGGGTAAATACCTTAGTGCACAGCACTTACTAGAATTAGAGATGTGCTTTGTTTGAGGAAAAATGCACGCTACCGAGTTCTGATGTGCATATCATACGGTTCGTTCCTTGCCGTGCCGTACTAACATATCCATTTATTATTACACTGCTATGGCAGCCGTTAACACATATTTGAGGCGCATTTCAAGTTACACAAGCACGGTCGTCACAACTGCTGCTATCGTTTATATGTTATGTAAAAACTGTCGGTGACAATTTGTCGTATCCTAGTGATAGCGGCATGCTAGCCGCTTTGGAGACCCAGGCTCGACACCCTACTTCCCGGTATGTAGCTTGTGTGCCTGTGAGCTCGTTATTCCTACATTTCAATCACAAGCAGCGGTGCACAATATGGCTGTCTCTATTCATATATTTACTTACATGTACCCAGTACAGCCTATCATGGGCTATGGCATGAATGGCGACAACATCACATGTTAATTGCCGACAGAAAATTGATTATTGGCACAGCGCGAACAGACCCGGGAAGTGCATTCGAACGCTCAACTATCGAAGCAAAATAGCTATCCTTCCAGAAATAACTTCCTGGTTTAAGGCAAAAGTTCAGGGTTCAGCGAAGAACAAGTACACGAACGTTGAACATCCTCAAAGTATTGATTTAAGGTGGTACAGCGTGGGAAGTTACGACGTGCAGCAATTTGAAGCGCTCGTTGTGGCGACGTGACGCCAAATTGATTAATTTGAGACCACCGAGATTAGAAGGTGAACAGCTGCTGTTGTAACAAAGGTGGATAACACTAACAGCTTGCTTTGGTATAGACCTAACTTGGTGAATATCATTTTTATGAAAGTGGTTCCAAACTATTTTTTGAGTACTGGGTGGATTCGTTTTTTGATGTGGGCAGCTTGTTCTCTCGGGGCTAATTGAAGAAATCGTTGAAGATAGCCCTGATTCAATAATGATTTAGTACAAATTATTTCAATATGCTTGCTCAAGGAGCATAGTAGCAATGTAATAAATGTCTATTTTAGTTGGTATTCGCTTGACACGGGCTGTAGAAAATTAAAACATCCGTGGCGCATACCCTAATATCATTTGAGGGTGCAGCACTAATAACGTGAGCCAGACGCGATCGGAATGTTGTCAATCATCATATTTACGTCGCGAGTACTTCCACAGGATAGATAGATAGATAGATAGATAGATAGATAGATAGATAGATAGATAGATAGATAGATAGATAGATAGATAGATAGATAGATACGGCCGAAATGACTTTGGTTCGCAACGAGATGCTTCTTTTTTAAGAATGTTTGCCTCAACTGATTCCGTGTGTGTGTTCTTGGGCTGCGTGGATTAGTCCACATATAAAAGTGGTAACAAAAAGAAAAATAATGAAGCTTGAAATGAACGGTTACATTTATATTGAGCCACAGAAACATTGTGCTAGCATTTATAGGCTGTTTTGACACAAGTACATGGTGTTCGCACAAATAGTTTTACGTGCAGTGCTTTTGAAGGGCCCGGCCTGCTGACATCTTCCGTCGTGTTCACGCACAGGAAACAGCAGTTCGAGACAGGGTCAACACATGCTAATAACTAAAAAAATCCGTTAAACTGGACCCGCAGTAGCAATGGCTAAAATAAGCCTTGTAGTATAATACAATGAGAAATACAGATTAAGGTTATTATTTGTATAAGCAAAGTAATTCGACAATAAGCGCAGGGCAAATACAGGCGAATCACAGCGTCGCAGGGAGACACGTTTACATACCACGACGTATGCCCCATAAACGATCAATAAAGGTGACAAGCAACCTAAATGATTCATGATTAAGAACAGTTGACATGTAATCTGGTTGATTGAATTCTAGGGTTTTGTATCGCAAAAGCACGATATGATTATGAGAGATATCGCGGTAGAGAGCTCCGGTAATTTAGACCACCTGTGTTTTTTCAACATGCACTGACATACACAGTACACAGGGCTCAACGTTTGGCTTCCATTGAATTGCAGTAGAAGTTGCCGTGCTTGATGCTGCGATCTTCGAATCAGCAGCCCAATTTCATGGTCGCTAAACCACTGTGGTTGTACAAGAAAAACAGGTACACAGTAAGCAGGAATAATGAATTAAGTACATGAAATTAAGCAAAAATAATCCGTGAACGCCGATGATAAACACAATAGGAATAAAATCGAAGAATGGGCGAATCACTGCTGCAAACGTAATACTTCTTTCACTGCAGTGGAAGTGGCTTAGACTTTTACGTAAAATGAATACCCTAACGTTTAAATTTAACTACGAGGAAGGGAGAACGCAAGGTTGCCTGGTAGGAACGATCCCACTCATTGTCTGCACCTACTCATCACGAGCCTAGCGGGCTGCAGAAAACCTTAGCACGTTACCAATGGCAGAACAAGAAGTCAAGGTGATAGCCTATGCAGACACGCGATTTTCATAGGATATTCAATGAATACTAGAAGGCTCCGGTGCAGGAATCAACCAGGCGAAGAGCGAAACCCTCCTTTCCGGTTATCACCGATTAGTCTCATGGAAAACGCTCCATGAGTACACATTGAGGGTTCTCGTTATATACTTCACGTATGAAAGAGTGGCACCAACAACCTGCAATTTGGCTCTCGAAGGAGCCACTCTGAGCCTCCAACAACAGGACCTTCGTCTTAGAGAAAAAGCCCTAGCCACAAGAACTAGGGCATTTAACTTGGCTAACCACGCTAGTAGAATAGCAAGTAAAAGTGCAAACAAAGTTAATGAGCTTACAAATACTCTCTTGAACAACACCAAACGTCGATCATCTAAAAAGCGCCTCCTGCTACTATCAGTCCAATCGGCACCCTAAGACTCTCGCACGTTATGACGACGTCCAAAGTACCGGGTCTGAAGGTAGCCCGGCCTCTACAACAGTTAGCTGGATGTGCGTTACGTGCTTTATATATGTTAAAACATGTGCGTTACGTGCGTTAAAACATGCGCGTTACGTTCCAGCAGTAACCACCACTTCCTTGGTACTAATGGACACTCAGGTCCGCAATCCCAGACGCCATCCCCGTCTCCCACAAGACAGAATCTGTTACAAAAAACATTGCTTGAGAAAGAAATACCTATGATCGATATTGACAAAGGCTTCCATGCAATAGTTAGAAAAGTCATAACACAGAATCATTTAACGGTTGAAGAAAACCTTCACAAGATTGACAAAAGCGAAGCTGGGAAAGTCAAGAAAACATTAGCTAGCACGTAAGGTCTGAGATGTTGAATGGAAAATTGCAGCTACTTCCTCCAAAGAAACACCTACACAAAGTCCGCATCGCACCGGACACCCGATGCCTCAACTGCAGCGCTGCGGAATCTCGCCCAGACGCCCTTTATGAATGTTCTTTAGCTCAACTTGTCTGGCGGTTCGTGTCACGATTATTGAAAAATTTGTTGTCTTCAGAACAAAGGCCAAAATAGGCGCATTCGCCAATTTTGTCGGGCTGTGTACGGTGTTTATCATATAGAAAAGGAGTAGCCCCGCAAAGGCAAATAGAAGAGCAGTAAATGCAGGGTACCCAATTACCTGATAGAGCAGCTGGAGCCAGGTGGGGAACAGGTACTACTCCGGAGTTGGCGCGCAAAATATATATTTTCTCAGGGATGGGCAATAGGCCTGCCCTATCCTACCAAATTAACTGTGATTTTCTGATAACAGCAGCATAGCATGTGTAGAATAGAGAGAGAGAGAGATAATAGCAGGAAGCCTAACCAATGTGTAGAGTATGCAGTGTCTGGTGTATACGCACAGGTCTGTACATAGACTGTAATCAACAAAAGCTTTATTACTGCTTAACATTGCGTAACACGTGCATGAGAACAACATTCCGAATCTGAGCACTGCGTGTTAGTGGTCTGTAAACCAGAACTTATGTGGCAAACAAAGGTACATTTATATTAATGTATTGAACAGAGACTCCTGTATTGCGCAGGTTGTACAATACGTGCAACACAGTAAATTTAGAATGTCAACGCAGTTTATCACTCTCCAAACCATTATTTGTTGTATGTCAAATAACTTCACTTCCCAATGGAAGCCGCCTTGGGAACTTTCGGCAGCATCATAACCCTTTGCTCACCGCTATTACTAATCACAACCAAAGCGCCCGCACGTCGTTTGCGACAGCGATGCCCTGTATCACCAAAGTTTTAATAAGTACATGTAGATTAACATGTTTGTTGCGTTTTTTGATATAATAAACACAGCATTAATTCCTCCAGATGATTGGAAGCAGAACTGCTCTTCATTTACTTTGGGGAAATGCACAACCAAGCCCTTTGGCCGACAAGGCGTGTTGGGTTTCTGAATTTGATCAAAGTTCTCGCGACGGATACACCCGTCACTTGTATCACGGACCTGCAAGTAATGTAAGTATTTCATCGAAAATTAGCTATCAGTCACGTTTCACAGTAACGAGCAGCGCAAATAAGACGCACAAAAAAGAAGAGGCAGACAAGACAGGCGCTACTAACAACTGATTTATTGCGGGAACACCCACCGATATACATGGAACCCACGTAGCGCATGCGCTAAGGCACACAACGCTGCAACAAAGATCCCGTGCGAGCAATTCCAAAATCCGACTCCGCGTTGCATGAAAAGGACCTCAGACGTATGGAGCGCGATCGGTGGCGCGCTTACGCAGATGGTCTGTTGCGTCTTTATAAGGAAGACTCCTAAAGCCAACCGAGGTGCGCAGCTCTTGTGTCGTCCAAGAATCTTAGTTTTTCTTAAATCGTGCCGCGCAACCACTTGCAGTTACATTCGCAACCAAATGTGCGTACCTGTCATCTCGTTTACTTACTTTTTAAGCATGCTCCCTAAGACGGTCATTAATACAGCGCTCAGTTTGGCCGACGTACACTTTACCACAGTAAGGGGAATAGAACAGACTACCCCCAGGGAGCCTTCCATTGTGAAGGGGACTCGTGCCTTCTGGTGCGCCCATGTTGACCTCTAGCTCTCATTCATGGGCAAAGCTTAGCCAAATTGTTTGGGGCTGAAGAAACAGAGGGACGCCATGTCTGCCCACAACCTTCTTCAGATTGTACGAGAGCGCGTGAACATACAGCATAACCTCTTGCCTGCCCTTCAGACGCTGTGCGCGAGTTCTGTGCCCCTTGCTCCGGACCTCACTCTTTGCAACAGTGACTCGGCCACTGCCACGACGACATTCGAAGGGAATCCTGCTGCCAATATGTGGCCTTCTTGATAATTAAATGTCTCCTGTATGCGATTCGGGCACGACTTCCTGAGCGCAGATTGCATACACTGAAACGCGATGGCCCTTTTTACTATCGTAGATTGCGCAGAACCAAAAGTAAGGAAGTCCTTTTTTACACGTTGGAGTGTCGTGGGAGAAGTGCGCGGTAGCGGTATTTGGTGCTGCGTCGAAGGTGCGAGGGACGAAGATGTCATGCAGAAGCGCCGGCTCGGCACGTGAATAAAAATCGACGAAGATGACGGCGAGAGGATACGCTCAAAGCGATGGTCGCTTCGGCAGCTGGCTGTAATGCAAGCAGGCCGAACAGGTATCACCGCAGCTCATGTCGCCTATTATCTGCTTCATAGCTGCTGGTTGCAGTTTGCGAGCGGTGGAAAGTGGAAGGTATTCAGGACACTGAATACCTTCCACTGCACCGCTGCACCGCTGCAGTGTTTGCAGTGTTGACTGCACCGCTGTAGTGTTTAGAAAAGGAGACACCGAGCACCGGCGCTGGCTCCGCGTGGAATGGCACACAGACAATTTCCACACCACGCCCATCTTACCCTCGAATGTAGCGGGGTGTTTATATGTGACTTGACGGCGCCTCCTAGGGAATCACAACAGACCAATGCCTTTAAACAAAGAAAAGTGGGCAACACAGAACAAGGAAAAGAAAAGGGAACGGTTAGGCTGTGCGCTTGCACCCGTTCGCTCTTCTCGTCCTTGTCTCGCGTCGCGCCACTTTTCTTTAGTATGCACCGACTGGCCCAGAAACGAGTTCTATTGGAACAAAGTACATTGCAATATACAACAGGTGGCTCCTCCCATGCGGTACTGCTGCTGTAATGATGGTGCTTGGTGACGGAAATTGCTGTTCTTCTAATGTGTGATAAGCACTATCATAGCAATGCACGCTTTCTGCTACAATTCGCAATGCTTTTGTGTAGCTTTGTACGATCGCGCAGGAAGGCTTCAACGAACGGCGCTTGTGTTAACCCATCATCGGACCATGTAGTGCATTTTTTTCGACAAAACCGAAGTATGCGCTTTGAACTAACGTGAGTGCTAACGTTACATCGTACCATCAGCTGCTATTCAGCCGCCATGGTGCTGATGACGTTCCTGGTTATCCCACGCTAAGCATTACTCGTGAGTACTCATGAGGTATGTAAAAGGCTTTGTTTTTAAAGAAAAAACTGCATATTACTTGTTGTTTCTCGACCAAAACGAATTACACCAACGTTTCTTTAGTCGACACTACTTGTCCATGAACTCTTTGTAGTAGTGCGGCTTATGCACTACAAAGAATATTTCGGAATGCGACACAACTCTTGTGCAATGTTTATTAGGAATTATGTAAGCTAGCACCATGATTTGGCAGCATATTTGCTGCTGTTACACCAAGCCTTGCATCACTTGGTGATCTTATGGAGAGATAAGGACTCTACATAAAATTCTTGGTCTCACATGAAAGATCCCATTGATCAAACTTTTTCCTTCGTTTATATCAAAAGCCATCTGTATTCCTATTGCCAGCGAGCTTACAACTTAAGTTTCACGGCTTTCATTTTTAGAAGCAGAGATACTTAGATCAACTTTGTTGAGAGAGCCAGTATTCCGTTATTTCAGAGGAAATGTTTCACTTTCAGCCACCAAAAAAATCTGGATATCGAAAGGGGTAAGTAACGTTTTCATTCAAATTTAATATCTCACGAGCTCAAACAAAGATGGGTACAGAACGAAGACTAGGAATTCAAACGTTATTGGGGCCTATATATAGTATCCACGAATAGATGAATAGATTAAATTTTCGTGCTTCCCACAGTAGGCACAGACTGTAGCGTCATTATGCTTTTGAGTTTGTGTTGTAGCTGCACCGACAAGCGTCTTCTAACAATGTTTTTTTCGTGCTGAATGCCGCCACCTCAATGCATCATTTTTACGATTATTGTAGTTACCGGCGAACGATAAAGCGGATCACCGCAACCCTCGTACTAAGTCGACTTTTCATTAGCGGCATGGAAAAAGAGAGATTGCCCTTTCGGGTACTTTGGTTTCGCCTTCACGCGTTTTTCAAACGGGTGAACCATTCCTGTTTTTTTATGCGGAAATTGACATCCTGTGTTAAGTCCGACACCAATATTGTTCTTCCGCAATTTTCGCCCACTGCCACCTGCACGTATACCGGACCACCTGATATTACGTAACTATCAATGCCATTGCTGATGAAGCAATCATTTTATGATGTGTGGATATCATGCGTTCCTAAACAGGTAAAAGGTAAGCTGATACCAGCACTGAGTCATCTATCGAAATAGATGTAAGAGGCACCAATTCTCTGGTTTACTTTCACAATCATTTTGCTGGACAAGTTGGATCCAGATACAGCACCTAGCTTTCCATATAGCAGAAAACAATCGCGCGCACTAGACCTACACCTCATCGATGCACCAGTGTGGCGTTTCATACTGGCACAGTGCATGCGGTGTACTGCACGCTAGCGTGCGGGCACTGTGGCGTTGGTTATTGGCTGAAGAGGGCCTCTTTCCAGGTTTTTGACAATTGTGATCATGTACAGATCGTTAACTGCACCGCACATGATGCTCTAAGAAAGAAAGGGAAAAGCAATTTTGAAAAGTGAAAGAGGAACCGAAACGGCGAGTGCTCGCCTTGCTGTTTAACGCAGATACGCTACGAGAACACATTGCTGTTGCACGCTAACTGGCTCGTTCTTTTATCTGCTGACAATTAGTGTACGTTGCACTTCTCGTTACACTTGCCTTTTGAAAGCACCAGTGCTAGGATCTAGAGAACCAAGACCGCAATTGCATGAAAATTCATCCGCGTCGTTCGTAGAGGCCTATTATAACGGCGACCGAGAGTTGGTACGTGCCTGCAAAGTGGGATCGTTCGTGGTAAAGCATGCAGAGGGCAGCTAGTGCTTCACACTAGAAACTAGCGAGATTTTTGGCGTCGAAGACGTACATTACGGCGACAATGCAGTAACGGCAATAATTTGGTGGACCTACTGCTCTGAACGACTGTCTCCTCCACTGCAAAGACATAGCCACTAATCTTTTGGATCGAACTGTACAGGATGCACATGAACAAAGCTGTAATTCACCACGCTGACAAGGTTGAGCAATATGTCCTGGTCGGGTCAACTATTTATGTTTGTTTATGATCAAAAAGTAATTAGAATTGCGACTGTTCCACTGGCTGTAGCAGCCTTCTTGATTTGCGCTAGAAAGCCGTGAAAACGGCACTGTCACCGGTTATTGCGACACTTGAATGGACTGGAGCAGAGGACTCGTTGTCAAGTGGTTGCATTGGCAGCGAAGCCGCTCGTGAAGCGAACAAGAAGGTGAGTCGGAGCAGAGGTTGTAGAAGGCGGCTTCCTTAGGCGCAGCAAGCCGGCGACCTCCCTGTCCACGTACACAGCGTGGAGGCTGGCGGCAGGAGCTGGGGCTTGCCCCGTGGCTGGCACTCGGCAGCAGGAATCCGCTCGTCACCCGAGGCGGCGAAGTCGGCTCCCCACAGTTCAGCTGCCAGGACAGTTGTAGCGCCTCGTCCCCACGATCGCCCGCTTCCGAGGACGTCCGGAGACTTCCACGCTGCCGGGCCCTTCGTGCTCGTGTGCGCAACACGACGACACGGACCCTAACACCAGAGCCTCTTCTCCCGAGCTCTCCGAGTCGCTGCTGTTGTTTTCCTCAATTCTGGCACATACCCACCCTGGGGGATTGGCCAAGATGTCAGAAGTTGAAAGAGTTAAGCCTGAGGTAGTATGAAATAAAAATCAGAATCGAATAATCATGATGAAATTAACGGTGAAGAGTACAAAGTTATGAACAGAACCATCTTGAATCAATTATGAATTTTCCAACAGTAAAGCATACATCCCCACGTCAATGTCCCAATGAGGAGGCTCCCAAAGACAGAGTATTGGAGACGGAGAATTCCAACCCAAAGCTATGACAAGAATCTTCCATTGTGTGCTTTCTTAATGAGGATAACCGAGTGCATTTTAAGAAATAACGGTGGATAGAATCGTCTTCGCCGCAATATGGACAGAAAGGCGATGGGGCCAGACCAGCTCTGTGTGTATAAAAGTTTAGTTTTCGAACGCGACAACGTAATTGCTTAAAAATAACTTCTAGTTTTCTGGAGGTGAATGCACTTCTGTTGCAAGGGAACAAGAGGTGTAGATAATAATTTGAATTAGTTAATAAGGAATGACTACATTTATGCCATATCGCCCCCCTTCTAAAACTTGCAGCAATAATGAGCACTGACGCCGGAAGTAGCGAGACAACTGAGCCACTAAGAGACGCCCTCGCCAAGCTGTCCGCCATTTCGTTCATTATAGTTCCTTTGTGACCTGGCACCCACACCAATCGAATTCCCTTTACACGACTACGGACAAGGGAATGAAAAGTATGTAAGATGCGAAATCCGAGTTCGGCAGTGCTTCTAGCTCCCTTCGTAGCATTCTACGTATAGTTGTGGTTTGAAACCCTTGCGGGTGGAACTTTTCGTTGTGAACGGTATGTCGACTTTTTTACCATAGTGAGACCTCTTGCTTCACCGCGACGACGACGGCAGGACACACCGACAGAAGCCCGGCAGCCTGAGAGCACAATGTGCTTCGCATGTAAAATAGGCGCATAAGCATAATTACGTGCACGTGTTTCCTGCGCTTGCTCTGGCTGGTGCTATCTTTGCAAGGTTGTTGCCATCTGGCTCGCTAGCGTCCGAAATTTTTAGCGTTCTTTAGCACGTGAAAAAGACCAAACGGGCCCTGCAGGACGTATCCAGAGAACGGTGCCGATCAGTCGCTGAGGCTCCGTGAGGTGCCACTCACGCGGTTACGCGGTCACGTCAAAAAGTATCGCATGAGGCACTCGGTGACTGCTGACAATACCGACGTTCTTGTTCGCATATCTCTTGCTATGAATTCGACGAGGCACAACTACCTCGTATACGTGTCTTTCATGATGAATGGTACGACACTATAGCAGAAAAAAATATTCCCTAGAGAATTCGCGTAAGCGTATGCGCTTTTGTTCAGCATAAGTAACTCACGCTCAATTTTTCTTTATATATAGCGGACACTGGTTGGAACTTTCAGTTCTCGGCACTGATGATCAACCTAAGCTCAAAGTACACGTTCTGGGTGAGTGAAACGTTCTGCCTATACACCCATCCATTAGTTCTTTCTACTACGTAGTATCGACGCATCTTAAAGAGCTTCAGGTGGCCAAATTTGAGGAGCCTTCCACTTTGACGCTTTTCTCATTCCTCCACCTTGGTTTCCTTTCTTATAAGCCTACGGACGCTGAGCCATGGCGCAGAGAAGTGCTGGAGAACCATTATTACAAATACTTTAAGTCGAAAGTGTTTTATGCCGGGGTCCACCAAGAAATCTGTGACGTACTACCTTAACCGAAATAGATGCCTGAAAAATTAAACAAGCCTTTAAGACTGATAAATTACCACCCACTGGGATTCGAACCCACCACCAGCCAGGTTGTGGCGGTAGGAACTGGAAGCGCTACCAACCACGCCACCAACAGACTTCCAATGCAGAGAAAAGACGGGATTTATGTATGTACTAGAGCGCCCTAAATTTGCATCTACTTGGTGTTTGGTTAATGCGAGCATATTTATCAAGCAAAATTTCTCTTAAATTAATATCGCCTCCATTTCACTGCACTCTCGCTTCTCCACGGTGGTGGCGCCACCTAGGAACGATGAAGCGAAGTCGCAAATTTATATGCGCGCCGGCAGTTAGCGTTTCAGTAGTCTCGACGTCCCTCGCCGCGCAGTCTCAACACCACCTAGGTGGCGTCGGCAGTCTTCGGCGCCCTGCCGGCGCATTGCTTCAGCCACGGCCGCTACATAATTTGTCTTGTGTGGCGCATATGACAGCCAGTTGCGTTGTGACGCGTTTTACTCCAGGAACGCAAAGACAGCCGTCGGCAAGCTAATCATGCGCCTTCCGACAGCGAAGTGTGCGTTCACAAAACGATCCGCTGAAGAACAGCGTGGTTTCGCTTGCAAGGTTTCACCGTTGGCGAATGCTCCTGGTTTCCTGTCTCTGCGCAGGCCGCTGGCGCTTTCAATGCAGTGTCTCCAGAGAAATGCGAGTCGTTCGAGAGCTTTCGCTTGTGAGCACATCGAAACTGTACAGATGTACAGTGTCGAGGTGCCCCTGATGTGTACATGCAACGAGTTCACATGTCCAGAGTACCCAACGTATCTCCCGCCCTTCGATTCGTCAGATTGCGCTTATGTGAGAAGACAGGTTTCACTTTTGTGTTATACCGATTCTTATGACCGAGGGACAAACGACATTTCTCTATTATAAGCATCGCACCTTTGAGATACGGAAACAAGCGAAAATTTTAGGGCTGTCCGGAGCCAGTCACTGAATATCACTACACCACCACGCCAGTTGTTGGTTTTTGCTGCGCAATACCAACTCTCGATATGTCCACCCAGCCTTTTTCCTGTACTGTGTTGTGTTCTACTTTGCATTGTTAGAGAAGGGCAGCATAGGAGCATAAGTATAAGTGAAAGTTCCCAGCTGCTCCGTGGAGCAGCTCGGGGACTCGGTTGTAAGACTACCTACCTATTATGAGCCGTCTCTCTCATGAGCTACAAGTGTCACTCTTGCTGTAGTACACACACAGACACACACACACACACACACACATATATATATATATATATACGACTCCGGTCTTCTTCAGGCAGAAGAAGAGAAGACTGGACTCAGGACAAAACATCGCATGAAATAAATCTTCGGTTGTTACTGTGCTGACGTTGTCGCACTGTCTATTACAATCGCTCAGATGCATTCTATGGAGGAACAGACCACCGAGATGACTGGACGATGTGTTTTTGTGTAATCCATGGTTGGAGAAGGCACTCGCTTGTCTGCCTACTTCGTCTGGTGTAGTCTTTGCGGATTATCATCATGATTGGAGAAGGCTGCAGGGAGGCCGCGACCTTCCGGGGTTCCTTGGGAAGGAAGTGGCTTCGAAGCGTAGGCTGTACCTCTGGACAAATGTCCCTATCAGCTTCCTTCGTGGAAGAGGTGGCCCGATTCGCGGCTTGACGAAGTGGTGCCGCATTAA
The DNA here is from genome assembly GCA_013339685.2 of Hyalomma asiaticum. NCBI lineage: Eukaryota > Metazoa > Arthropoda > Arachnida > Ixodida > Ixodidae > Hyalomma > Hyalomma asiaticum. The sequence goes on along the minus strand of CM023488.1, from coordinate 41,221,880 downwards.
GTGGGAACAGTCATTTCGAGCACGCCTACATTGACACAGACGCCGGACTATCTCGGATGCCTTCCTGTGGGCCGAATTCCCTCTGGCCATTTGCTTCAGAACTGCGCGTTCCTTCTTGAGGCGAGGACAGCCTTTCGAAGAGGCGTTGTAAGGGCCTCCACAGTAGGCTCACTTCAGAGAAGTGGCGCGGCCGCTCTCTCCTGCGAGAGGGTGCATGGCACGGAGACACAGCACCGAGTTGGGACAGACCCCCTTGACATGTCCTAGTCTGAAGCGCTGATCAGACAGAAGCGGCTTCTGGATGAATGTCGCAAAATTTCCGACTTCAACGTGGGATGATATCGAATCCCCCTTGAAAGTCACTTTTACACGGCACGTAATCCCAGTGGGGCCGACTTGCTTTATGACAATGCCGTGGTTTGCCGGCCTGGTGACGGTAGGTAAGACAGTATTGTGAATGGCCCCGTAATTTGGTGTTGCTTTCCTAGCGCAATGACGTCGTTCAGGTTTATGGGAAGGATATTATTCCGTGGCTTTACTCTATTGTCTTTAATTTGACCCGGCACCACACTTTAGAGAGAACTGATAGGTGTTGCCTGTTGAGCAATTATAGGTGGCTTTTCCGAGTACAGGGACTTCATAGTCCCTGTACTCGGAGAACTTGACGGCGAGTCCTCGACAATCTTTCTCTTCGCCCTCTTACTCAGGACGGGTATGAAGCTGTCGTCGGATGAGTCGTCTTCTGACATAGAGTATAGTTCGGTATCTTCAGTGTCACTGGAGGAGCCATCTCGCTTCCTTGCGGTTGACGGCTGCGATGACTTCTGGTCAAGCATGCTCCACGTCCACCGCCGCAAGACGAGGACACAATGCACCCAGGAAACACCAAGATTTCGCGGAAAATTCAGAGTACAGAAATAAGCGTTATGCGAAAATGTTGTTGTTGTTCTCAATTCTGGCACATACACAAACACTCCTCCTTCCTCCCCCCCCCCCCCCTTTTTTTTCCTCGTCGCCCAACAGAAAATGAAGCCAGGAAAGGCCTAGAGCACAATAATTGTAGTTTGAAATGTAGCATAGCAATTCTGGCATAAATAAAATGTACGAAAAAGGGCACGGCGTCTGTAAGGACGGAACCAATGACCTTAAGGTAGCGTTGGATAGCGTTCGTAAAGTTTAGGAGGCGTGATGTAAGGGTGCCAAAGAAGGGATAGAGTAAAGCGTAGAATACGGGAAAAGGAAGTATGAGGATTGGGTAACAAGAAGCGGGAGGCCACCAGCGCCCTCTGCTTTGACCTAGCCTTGCGCCTCAAGCGCGAGCTGCGCATAATTACTGACGTGAGTCGAGTCGAAATGTGAATCTAATAGAACAATAAATACGCCTTCATAGGTGGATCATTGCCTAATATCGGGAGCGAAGAAATAACTTATCCTATTTTGTATGCCGACGCAGGATGCTTCATAATGCAACTGCCAGAAAGAATAAAAGGTAAGGATATCTCACTATAATATAACCTTTGGTTGACACGGTAGCTGCTACTCCTATTATTCGTGTCTATTGATGCTCTCGTCTACGCTAGGTTGCTACGCTCTGTAGGAGAAGAGGCCTCGGCTTGACGACGTTCTACTCCTATATGCAATATGTTTTCAACATATATGCAATATGTTTGTGCATAGCAACATATATGCAATATGTTTGTGCAGAGCATTGCGCCATGAGAGGACGCATGTTCTCTTGGTGAGAAGCTATGCCCAAAAACATAACTTCCCGAGACGCTGTACACCTGAGAAATTAACGAAGATTGTCTTCTGCCCTCCTTTTTTTCTCCTTGCGGCTGCGAACAAAAAGTTTTGCCACTTTAGTGGGAGAGCGGACGCGCTCACGTCGGCTCCGTTTTGTCGAATGTTTTCGCAGCGTTTTCTACAAACTATTGACGGAACTCCGCCACCACCAGTTCCGCGACCTTACAAGGATACGAAGGACACCCGATTTCAAGGTGGGCGACCCATATTTTTCTTAAAATCGGACTTTTTACCCACCGACCATGCCACGGCCGCGCTGATACTAGGCGTTCCTGCAAGACGCGAGGCCTAGCTACGCCGCAGCAGCGCGCTGCCGGAGTGTGCCAAGCCGCCACCGCGGCCTCTCAGCACCTTCGAATATGACTGATCAAGAGCAAACGATGGGAGAGGACGACCCGTCGGAGAGTGCAACTGATGACTCGGACTGGAAGATAGTTAGATCCCGGCAACAAAGGCGAAGACAGGAGCAGTTCCTGCTTAACAACAACGCCGCCAACCTAACCTCGCAGCACAATCACCAAGGCATGAAGCCTCAACGGATAAAAGGCTCAGTAATCAAGGCAGGGCGCATGCCTAGGCTCCACAAGGAACACGAGAAAGTGATCATTCGACCACAAGGAGGACTCAACATCGCCCAGACACCAACCCCACTACTAGCGTCAGTTATCCTCGCTGCTTCTGGAATCAAGAGAGAAGACGCCAAGGAGGATATCCTGAGCCCGAATGCGCAGCAAAACATCGTGGTGGCGAGCTCTCCATCGACAGAGCACACGGAGCGATACAAGCAGATCAAGCAACTTGTCATAAACAACAAGCGCTACGATGTCAACACCTACGTCTCGGCGCCGGACCAAACATCCAAGGGGGTGATACGGGGCATCCCCCTCGAATACGACAACAAGACAATCGAGATGGCCATCGTAAACCCACGCAACCCGCTATCCCTGGCTGCCAGACGTCTCGGCAACACTACGGCGGTCATTATCACTTTCGATGGCATGAAAGTCCCAAGAACGTTATTCTACGACCTAGCACTAATGCCTTGCACTCTATACAAGAAACAGATTGACATTTGCCAGCAATGCGGTCGACTGGGACACCGCATGGACGTATGCCCAAATCCCACCAACCGCATATCCCGCGGTTGCGGAGCCCGCAACCCAAACCAAGATCAATGCCAACCAAAATGCAACCTGTGTGGCGGCGAACATCAAACAGCCGACAAGACGTGTAAAGCAAGATTCAAGACCCCATATCTAGTAAGACGGCGAAGAAGGAAAGCCAACGCGCGGACATTCAACCTCCGGCACAAGACTTCCCACCGCTTCTCTCGACCACATCAACGGGACCGGCTTCACGGAGTCGTTCCAGGTCCAAGTCACAGACCAACCGGAGCAGGGCCTCATCAAGATCCAGATCGAGGACCAGGGCAGCGACTCCTAGCGAGAAGGTAGGCTGGGCAGACACTGCACGGGGCATGCCGCGGAGGGAAAAGGATCTAGCGCCAATATCGTTAGACCATGATATACCCCTTAGCATACTTAAGAGATTTGAGCGTCTCGAGAAAGAGAACAACTAACTACGGCTAGCTTTACAACAATCGACACAAAAAATCGCAGAATTAGAAGCTAAGCACAAAGACAAACAGAACACACAACCTACACCCGTACCCGTGAAGACAACTGAATCAGATTCCCCAACTCCGAAGAAACGAGCACTTCAAAAAGCAACCTCCAACGAGAAAAAGATAGACGACTCCACCAGGTCAGAAATCAACGCATCAGTTAGGGAAGAAATCCAAGTGATAAAAACTAATCTGCTGGACTTTAAAAATACAATGCCGTCCTCACTAGAGGCTCTTCACAACATGGTCTCGGCACTAGCTAATGAGATGTCAAGCCTCTCCAGAAGAGTCTCTACCCTGGAAAGCAATGTGCAAACGACGAAGAGCCATCATATATTTCCACAGCCAACGCCCCTACCGCCAACCGCCGATAACAACCATCCGGGTAACCAACCACATGGCCGTCCGGCCAACTCTCACTCAGTCCATCATGGCCAGTGACAATAGGGGACTTGTGATTTGGCAATGGAACTGCCGCGGCTTCAAGCATAAGAAGGCAGTCTTGCAGCAATACATTAGACACACCATACACAAACCTGATATTCTCATCCTCCAGGAAACGCTCTCCAAAGAGATTACGCTACGAGGCTATCAATCCTTCAGTAACCATGCAGGCGGTAGAGGATTACATACACTGGTCAAGAAGCAGCTTACAACCATAGAGCACGACACTCATCTTGCACAAACGGAACATACACTAATTGAAATAATTCCCACCAAAAAACGGAGAAGTAGTCTTTTCATACTAAATGTCTACAGCAGCCCTTCGAATCAACGCCAGAGGTTCCGTGCAATACTCCATAAGGCAACCAAAATAGCGGGTTCGAACACACTTATCGTAGGTGGAGACTTCAATGCCCCCGAGAAGCAATGGGGTTACGGTTACAGCTCGTTCAAAGGGAGGCAACTTGCCCAGGACGCGCTGGACCTGAACCTTACGCTGATAACAGATCCAACCAACCCTACCAGAACCGGTAACTCCACTACCAGAGACACAACCCCCGATCTCACTTTCGTACCTAATTCACGACCCGGAAGCATCACGTGGCGAAACACCTCAACCGATTTGGGGAGCGACCACATGATAATAGAAATCACTGTAGTCACTGACGACATCCGGCAAGGCAACAGTCGCACGTTTATATGGACGGACTGGGAAGCCTTCAGGAAAACACGCGATACCCAGCAACAGACCACAGCAGACAAGATAACCGACATAGACTCATGGACGCGAACCCTTCGAAATGACATCAAAACCTCAACTAAAGCGATTGTGACGAATATCGAGACGCCACAGATGGATAGCCGCCTAGCTCATCTCATTGAAGCTAAAAACTCTATCTTGGCCAGATGGAAGAAACAACGGCTTAGCAGAAAGCTAAGAAAGAAGATAGCCGATATCAATCGAAACATCGAAGAGCACTGTCATACACTCAGCCGACAACAATGGAATGAGCTGTGCAATGAGGTCGACGGTCAACTGCACAACGGTAAATTATGGCAACTGCTCAAACACCTGCTAGACGAAGCAAAGACGAAATCCCACCAAAGAGACTGCCTAGCACGCTTACTACACAAAGGAAAAGAAAAATGCGGCATCAAGACAATAATAGACCAGTTGCAATCGAAATACTTGCCCAGTACTTTAGCCGTTCAACAAGGCCCGTACGAGGGTAACGTCAACGACGAACTCGACAGAGTCTTCAGTGTAGAGGAGATAAGGGTAGTGCTTCACGGACTTAACAGTAGATCAGCACCAGGCCCGGACCTGATCTCGAATCGCGCCCTGAAAAATCTAGACGACCGATCGATTGAACAATTAACGGAGTTCATAAACGAGTGCTGGCAGAAAGGACAAATCCCACAGGCGTGGAAAACGGCCAAGATAATATTAATCCCCAAACCAGGAAAGGCACCAAGCCTCGACAACCTCCGACCAATCTCACTTACATCATGCGTGGGCAAGACGATGGAGCACGCCCTGCTCAATCGGTGGCGTACCTATCTGGAGCGTGCAGATAAATACCCGGCGTCTGTTATAGGTTTCCGCCCCCATTTGTCCACGCAAGATGCTATGCTACAGCTGAAACACTACATCCTGGACAATACAACTAGGGGCACCAAAGCAATACTGGGCCTGGACCTCCAACGCGCCTTCGACAGAATAGCACACTCGGCCATACTGAAGCAAATTTCAGAGCTGGATATGGGAGAACGCACATACAATTATGTCAAGGACTTCCTATCCTACAGAAGGGCTGTGCTGATAGCTGGTGAGCTTCAATCAGACGAGAGCGAATTGGGTAGCTTTGGTACCCCACAGGGCTCTGTCATTTCACCCATGCTCTTCAACCTAGTCATGATTGGTTTAGCCAGAAAACTGCAAGAATCGAACATCAAGCATACCATCTATGCGGATGACATCACGATTTGGGTCAACGAAGGTAGCGACGGCCATGTCGAGAGCACACTACAGCTAGCTGTGGACTTGGTCGAAGAACACATTAAGGATAGAGGTCTCAGATGCTCGCCAAGGAAGTCTGAACTCCTCCTTTACAGACCATCACGCAAGGGTAGACCTCCTAAGAAGATCGAGAACGACGACGTCCAAAGAGCCTATGAAGAAATTAGTATACATACACACAACGGTTCGGTCACACCAATCGTACCCAAAATAAGAATCCTCGGCATGATTATTGAACACAACGGCGTAAACGGCGAGACAATCGCCAAGCTCAAACACAAGACGACTAACGCAATCCGACTTTTAAAGAGAATCTCTAGCCAAAGAGGAGGAGTCAAAGAAGATAACCTCATTAGACTCATTCACTCATTTGTTATATGCCACATTGCATATGTGGCGTCATTCCACAACTGGTATAAGGGGGAAGAAAACAAAATTGATGTCATCATAAGAAACGCGTACAAAGTAGCACTCGGACTTCCTACAACAACCAGCACTGAGCGCCTGTTGCGCCTTGGAGTGCACAATACCTTAAAGGAAATCGCAGAGGCACAACGCACATCACAGCTCGAGAGACTATCGAGTAGCAAGGCCGGCCGGCAAATCCTCGAAGACCTGAAAATCCGATATCATATTCAGCAGGGGCAGAACACAAGCATCCCGCAAGAAATAAGGAGCAGCATAAGAATAGAACCAATTCCAAGGAACGTGCACCCCGAGCACAATCAAGGCAGAAGGGTGGCCAGAGCGAAGGCCCTTATCAACGCACACAAGAACGAATTAGGCACACGATTCGTCGATGCAGCGGAAGATATAGGTGGCTCACGATTTACTACCGTAGCAATGGACTGCACGGGGTCGTGCAGAGTCTCTGCCAGCATCACATGCGAAAAGGCCGAAGAGGCCGAGGAGGCGGCCATTGCACTAGCTCTCACGGACCCGTCATGCACCACAGTCCTCAGCGACTCGCGACAAGCCATCAGAAACTTTGCCAAAGGCTGGATATCTGAGACGGCCTATCGGATACTGAAGCGCAACACCACGCTACTAACAGCAGACTACCAATCCCGGATACAATGGTTCCCCGCACATATGGGAGAAGTCCACGCAACACTCCGTAACCACAATGAAACGGCCAACGCCAAGGCACGCGAACTTACAAACCGTGCCGGCGAGAACCGTCTCTACATCTCCAACAAAGATCGACTGACTAGCTATAACGAGATCACCAAAGCCTACTATCTAGGACGTCGCGTCTATCCCCTACCAAGTCCCAAACTGAGTAGAGTACAAGCCGCAGCCTTCCGCCAATTACAAACGAACACATATCCCAGCAGAGCACGTTACCACCAAATATACCCGGAACTATACACCTCAGACCAATGCATAATATGCCGAACGCAAACAGCAACCATCACGCACTTGCTATGGGATTGTATCAAAAACCCTCAAGGCGCTACTTCAAAAACCCTCCCGCCGAAGATGGCCTCTGCCCTGTGCAGCCCCAGCTTCGGTGACCAACTCTGGGCCGTCCAGCAGGCCCTGGAGGCGGCAAAGAGACAAGGTCTCGACGTCCCTTCGTGGGAGACCCAAGGCCCGGTCGGCTAAGGCCTCTACAGGACACTGAATAAAGTTTGCACCAACGAACCAAAGTGGTGAGCGGAGATCATGCGCACAAGGGAAGAAGGAAGCGCCCGTGCAAGCAGCACACATTATACCTGTAGTGTGGCCAGTCCCCCTCGAGGGTATGTGCCAGTTCTAGAGGCCACAACAACAACAACATTGGGCATTGCATAGAAGTGCACGCGGACTCATGGGACCTGAACTAATGATGACGATGTTTTTGGTTCGCCGGACAATGCACAATTTGATAAACATCTGCAGCTGCGCGTTACGTGCGCTGCCACTCACCGTTACACGGGATAACGCAATTCGGCAGCATAAATATGAGGCACGTCCGCCATTTAAAGCTGGTAGTATAATGATTTATGTATTGCTATCTCATTGTCTGTTTCAACCTCCTGGTGAAACTGTGAGTCGTCGTGCACTGTGGGGGGGGGGGGGGGAATGGTCCTAGAGCAAAAGAGGGCGCATAATAGGTAGTTCCTTGGAGATATTGAAGAGGAGTGTGCGCAAAAGAATTCTATCCCACCTACCAGTGCTGTCCTTCGCTCGAGCGCTGCTCCAGTAATTGCTCACGTCATCGAGTAATAATAATGAAAGTTGGCCTTACTGCGTGCACACGGCGCTTATTAACATATAGGTGAGCGAGTGCTTCCTAATATTGGAACGGTACATAAAATTAAGGTACACCATTTTGTCTCCATGTTTAATGCACTGTTATTGATATCAACATTTCTCTTGTTTTTGAGAATTGAGATTTCCTAATAAATGTGCTTTCCCTTAGCGTCACACTGGTGTATGGGACAGCGTGCTGTCTCGTAACACAGTCTTACGTTAGATGGCTGCGGTACGTCACTCTACTTTTCGAAAGCTTGCTCAATAAACGAGTCATATATACGTGGTGTGTTCGACGGCGCAGTTGTCCTATTCACGATCTATTCCTTTTTTATTTCAGCTGAGCCTGTAAGGTGCCTGGCATGGGTACTAGCTGACGCTAACTCCCTCAACACGGAATGCCAAAAGGAATTTATTAGGATGTGTGGGGCATGTGCACCAACAGCAGAGGAGCCTCCCCAGACGACAAATTAAGAAAGAGAACATTACTGGACAACTGTGCTCTCGTAGCCTGTTAGTGTTGGCACGCAGTGCTGTATCTCATACATTACTGTCACTAAATTTCAGTTTTGAAATAAATTGTGAGTTTGGAATAACATGGCTCAAAGCCCTTGTAGTTTAGATGTGAGGAGCGAAGTACTACAATAAATGTTCAATCCGATTAATCTAATGGGAGGCGCGCCCCCCGAAAAATGCTTTCAACGTGGTATGACAGTGTGCCTCCACCATTCAGTTGAATGTGTGCTGATGCGCCTGATACGTTCACACGCTCATATCTTTTGTAAAAAATACTACATACGAGCACGATTCTTGCAGGTAAGAAAAGCATCAATACTGGAGTCCTTGTGGGCATCTGAAAGCATACTGTATATCGCACTAGGACTATGTTCTATTTTACAATTTCTTGTGCGGTAAGCTTCAAGATATTTTAAATGAGCACAGCCTATAGAGAATAGGCAAAAGTACGCGTTCCGGCTCACTAATGTGGTAGCTATCGTCAAGGGATACACCACTTTGATTAGAGCAGTTAAATATGATGATGACTGTGGTTCAGCTAAGGAGAAGACGCTAATTTCTGCAGCCCATGGAGGGAGCACGGCAAAACGTCCGAGGGGTAGGGAAAAGGGGGTTAAAGTAGATAGAAAGCAGAGGAAAGTCGTAATGGAGGGCTCCGGAAATTTTGACCACCGGCGGTTCTTAAGAGAGTCGCTAAAACCACCGGTTGTACAACGGACCCTTTGCAGGTATTCGATAGTACGCATACCAACTAGCAGTGCAAGTGAACACACTGGATCACAGAAAGAAGATGCAACGGCGCGCTCATGTTTGTACTTTCTGTATCATTTTTTGTTCTCTAGCGCAATCACCTTTCATGCAGTTATACCGACCATCCAAGGTAAGGGACGCACTTCTCCGTATTAGCACATTCCCCACAAGCATACGTATGTAGGCGTATACCGAAATTTCACGCACAACGGAGGATGAAAATGATAATAATGGTTTATGGGCTTGAGGATGCCGTAGTGGAGGGCTTCGGAAGCGTCGACCGCCTCGGCTTCTATAACGTGCGCCGGCAGCGCACAGTACGTGGACCTCAACATTTTGCCTTCACTAAAATGCCACCTCCACAGCCGTGATTCGATCCCGCCACCTTCGGATCAGCAGGCGAATGCCAATCCCGCCAGACCACGATGGCGCTGTGCAGGAAATAGTGGAAACATATTTAATACACGGGATGAGCGAGAGGGCAGCCAGTGCATAGCCGAGCTGCCTACACCCTATACTGGAGAAAGGGACCTCGAGGAAGATGAAGAGATTTCACTGCGTACGCTTGTGGCGTTCAAAGGGCCCAGCTTAACGCAGCGTTATTGCAATGAATTTCGCTAATTAATTCACGCCGCATGCAGATATTATGGAGGCATGAACTAAGGCGCGTGTTTTTTGCATATTTTCGCAGAGATTGAGGGGGGAGGCGGCTAATGGGGCCTTCTACTGGAGGCATGGGATGGGTAGAAGAAACCGCATTTTGGATTGAGAAGCACAGAACATAAAAACGTATTGTAGTGATGAGATGCGGAAATTTGTATTTGTAAAGGGCACTTACTCTTCGTCATCTGTACATAATCATCATCACAAGTTCCGTCTTGACCGATTGTGCGTGGTCACCTTGAGTCCCATCTGTGCTATTGGCGCGGCCGGTTCGCCGCATCATCCAGGCTTAATAAATACTCAAAGGCGACGGCATCATCAAGAGTGATCGAGAGTGCCATTCGGTTGTAGGTCCTATGCCATACAGATCTACCAATCCTTGGTAGGTCCTCTGTCATTCTGTTATGGAACAAAAGACGGCTCTGTTTGACCTTCCGTGATTTATCGCGCAATCAACAAACGCGTAAGCATGTGTACGGCATGCCGCGAATTTATTAATTATTTATTATTTATGTTTATTATTCACCTTTGCACAAGTTACTTGATGCAGGCGTTTTATTTCCAAGGTCTCCAGAATGCGAATCATTGTTTGCAGATTTTAAGCACGCACTTACATCAAAACCCATACTTCACCACTTCGATGAAGCTGCACCTAATCTTGCATACAGGCACAAGAGGTCACGGCATTTGTGGTATTCTGTTACAGCGCGACAAGTCTACGCATGTGGCACATGTGACGGCCATGTGGCAGCGCCTCGTTACAAGCACAACAAACTTGATAAAACACACACAGAATAAACAAAAAACGAAAATATCATCATCATGTGATGCTGCGTGTGCATGGTGGACAGGGAAATTTTATGGCACGTCAACAGAAAGGAGAGCAATTAGAACCTCATCGTCCCTGTGTTCGCGTTCTTTCCTCTCCAACGATGCTCTACCAGCTGGCGTGCAACTCTCCTGTGTGGTGACAGTATGTTTTTGTCGTTAAAATTATTAAAGTACATGGTTAAAACCGTGTTACATTGTTCCCGGCATGTCACGGATACACGCTGCTTGCACAGCAGCAGGTAGCAGTGGGAAAAGGTCGCGCAGCGATGGGAAAAAAGGCAACATGTAGCAACCGATACAGGCTGAGATATCACAAATTTCGGTTTCCGGCATTATGAAAAACATGGACGATGGTGTTTACGGGGATGGCGACAGACGATGTTATGATGATATTTTTTTGGTTCGCCAGACAAGGAACTACTTGATAAAGATCTCCGCCGTTAAAAACATCGCTTTCTCGAGAATCGGCGGCCTTGTAGGACTCGTCCGGAACACATCCTCGTCCAGGAAGTTTTGCCGGATGCTAAAACAATAGAGGGAGCACTGGAGTTGCACAACCAGCCGGTCCGCGCGGTCTACACAGCAAGCTAAGGACTTCGTCCAGGCAATCGTCTCGATACCATAAGAGCTCTTCTGCGTAAAAAGCTGAGCGCTGTGTTCATCTCAGCTTCAGGTGACCATCTCCAACATTCTTCGTGAGAAAAATGTCGGAATTGAACTTACAGGCAGAAAAAAGCATTCGATCAACAAAAACTTTGGGCTGGCAAACACCCTGCCGGAACACTGACTTACATAGTCTTACAAGCTCTTACAAATGCATCCGCAATAACGAAGTGTACATATGTTTTGGTTTGTTTACTGGAAGAGTCGTTATCACCGTCGTGCAGCACAGGCAACGCTTATTTTACATGCTGCTTCGGGATTGGTGTCGACCGTTGTGCAGAATTGCATGCCCTTATGTGCACATTCGAGGGCATTCTAAAACATCAGGGATGATAACAAAACGTGCTGTTACACACGTATAAAAGCCCACGCATTTCACCGCCTGTCAGTTTTCTATCGTCGACCGATCAGCGTTCACGCCGCTATCAATTAGGTGTATAATTCGCTATTCTTTGCTGGACCTAGTGCCGCCAATAAAGTTTGATTGTCTACGCTCTGGTCTCCGGCGTCTTTCGTCGTCACGACCACGTGACAATAGTAAGCTTTCCAGTTTGCACGCAGAAAGAAACGAGACAAGCGAAAGGAAGGGATGAATCTCGAGGGGAAGTATTGTTCCTTTTGCCGTCTCTATTCGATGTTATTTGGAATAAGATGCAGTGTAGGACGCTGCTTACGTTTCCCGAGGTAGGGGGAAGGCCGTTGTAATGAACACCTGGCAGCATTTCTTTTGACTGTGTATCTCTCCGGGAATCACCACCATGTAATCCGATTCCTCGAGGGGCCCCAGGCAGGGCTTTACTTCGACGCATCTCGTGCGGGTTCCTGGAGTAGAGGGTTTCGCAACACAACTGGCTGTCATATACGTCGCACAAGACAAATTATGCAGTGGTCCGTTCTTGCATATTGCAGAAGCAATGCGCGGGCAGGAAGCTGGAAATCCGCGGCGATAGAAGCGTCGAGACCACATAAGCGCTAACTGCAGGCGCATATCCACACCATTCATGAATTCGCGCCATCGTTCGTACATGGTGCTAACACCAATGAGAACCACAGATGCAGTGAAAGGAAGGCGATGTTAATCTAAGAGCTATATCGCTTTCTAAATATCTTGCCCACCGCGGTGGTATAGCGGTTATGGTGCCCGGTTGCCACCCAAAAAAAAGAGAGTTCGATCCTGGCTTCGGTGGTCGCATTTTCGATGAAGGCGAAAATGCCAGAGGCCCCTGTATTGTGCGTTGTCAGTGCAGGTTAAAGAACCGCCGGTGATCAAAATTTCCGGATGCCTCCACTACGGCTTTTCGCTCTTTTCTACCTCTTTCAGTCCCTTTCGCCTATCTGCCGAACGCTTAACCGTGCTCCCGACATGGGCCGCAGTAATTAGCGTCTTTTCCTTAACAAAACCACAATGATCATCATCATCACTACGCTTAATGGATACACAATACAGAAGATAAACAGAGGAGTAAGTCTGTGCTTCGTGTGTGTTTCTATATTCATTCCATGATGTGTTCGCGCAATTACAACATTTTTCGCAAATCTATGAGCGAAGTACCCAACAATACGCCTTATTTCAACAGCCTGTGCAATGAATTTGAAGAAATTGGCGAAGTTTAAACTAGTGGCGAAAAGCTGGGAAAGAAGCGAAGCTGGTGGGCACTTGACTGGTCCAGGTTTGTCTCCTACCCACCTGCATTTCTTCGTTGTCCGGGGCCTCAGGACACACCACGCGAAGCACTGCGAGCCCCAGCTTAAGCTTGACGCCGGTGCACGCCTGTGCTATACTATACACTCTGCATGTCTATGCTATTCAAGGAGCAGCATGGACGCTACGAGAGTGAAGATGCTCTCCTGGCACGAAGCTACGCACGAACATATTGCTTTGCGATACGCTGCGCAACGCACAGATCGACGCAGACAGTATGTGTCCTTTTTCTGCGACTGCACGTGCTACACGTCCGCGAGCCAGCCACAGTTTTGCCAGTAAAGCAGTGGGCTGATAGAATGAGCGCAAGAGAAGGCAGAAGAGCGTGTGAGAACGCCGCACGTGAGCATTGCATAGAAGTAGAATACGAACACTCTTGGGGATCAGAGATAATAATGATGATAGTTTCCTTTTTCTGTCGGACGTTTCCATGCCGTGCTTTACAGCTTTACAGCTTCTCTGTTAAAACAGGCACGCATGACAAATTTCGGATTTCATAAGCAGCGAAGCTCCTAATGAAAAGAAGGCTCTCACTGCCATATAGCACTCCCTGTTCATTGCTCTTTCTGACGTGCACAATTCTTTCTTGATCTCCGCTGAAATGTCAGGCACAGGCTGATCAGCCGCTATACGCATCACCACGATGACGATTTCGTCAGTAGCAGCCATCTGAGGTGAGCATTCCCGTTTACTTTAATGAAATATTTCCTTTAATGGAAATTCTGGCCGGTCTAGGTAAGGTGTACCTTCGATTGGAGGACATCTAGTTCAACAGATAACATGGGAGTTTGCGATGTATGCAGCTTTCTAATTTTCGCTTTGCAGTTTTCATATTTTATTGCCCGGATCTTATCATGGTCTGTACTCGTTTATCGGTGAACATTAGAAGCGGTGAGCGTTGCAGACCCATTTACACATATCTGCTGACGAGTGTTATGAACTCTTGCACATAGTCAGTGGCACTTGCCTCTATTAAACAAACTCAATGGGATATTTAGACGTGGTCCACGAAGACAGTGATGACCGCTAAAACTCCTTCGCTACATCTTGGTGCCGACAGTGGCGGCAAGTCGAAATCGTGATTCCATTACGAAAACACGCGCCGGCTTAGCGTCCGCCACGTTCCTACAACAGGGTATCGCCTATCGTCCCACGAATCGTCTAACGCCTTCAGCATAAACACAAAGACGCCCTCTGGGCCAACAAGCTCGCTCTTTCAGCGATCAAGACGTGCGTATCAACCCGTTGGGCGTTGGCTCTCCCTGAACAAAGACCCTAGCTCAATATTCCGCAATGTGCCATAATGACAGTGATGTTCGGTGACTGTGGCACGAGCTATTGTTACAACACCAGCTTGCGAAAATATGTCCTCTCCCGATTTTGCCTGGAAGTATTCTGTCTCTCTCAGATTTATCTGGTGACAAAATGCCCTTGTTGATAAGGACACCTGAAGCAGCAAGCACATAGCTGCACCGTGCACAGGCATCTACCTGCTCTTGCACCTGCCTCTGGCAGTACGTTCGTGGTAATAAATCGGATACGAAAAAAAGGCCTTTTGAGACGTAAAGGACGCGTTCAAAAGGCATCCGACTCCTGATGAGAAGACTGTCGCCCTAGCAGCAAATATGCCGACAGATCCTATGCATTCCAGGCGTCGATTCTATGCGAGGCAGTGAGTGAGCAACCGACAACGCCAGATCGGTTCCCTTTAATCTAAGCGGTAAGAGTAATATGTAAACTGCATGTCTAAGCTGAGTAGATGCGTGCGTAAAACAACCTTACCAGGCAAGTCTCAAGAACTGTGGGCATTAAGGGCACACTGTCCCTATGAGGGATACTGACCGCAATATCCCTATGAGGATATTGACGGAGCTCACGGTGCCCTCGAAACACTGCGTAGCCCTCGTGGCAGCAGTTGGGGATGATATCCAAGTGCACAGTAGATAGACAGTTTCAGATGAGCCTGACTTCTGATTTTAAATCGCTGGATTCTCTTGAAAGTTTTGTCTTGATAGATTCTTTTTCCGTGAGTTAAGATTTTATTTTGAGTAGAGTTTCATGAGGAGGCAATATTCTAAATTTTTCTTCCCGTGTTGCTGTTTAGTGATCATAACTACTCCTCAAAGAGATGCTCTTGCCAATATCAAAACAACTTGTCATACAGAAGCCTATGCACAATAAGGTGTTGGGCAATAAAAAATACACAATTTTGCACATGTCAAATTGCAGCACAGGCACTATAAAGTGCTAATACAAAAAACAACCAGTAAAGGCATTTAAACTTGAGTGAAAATGCCGTGAACGACGGACGCATCAACAGACATTTGGAAATATCATGAACTAGCACGCAATAAAATTTTCTATGTTTTCTTATATTGAGAGAGTTACTCGGTCACGTTCGCAATGCGTATACATGACATTTCTTAAATTCTGATATGCGGGCTCTATGTCTAAATTCTCGTATAATTGGCGCTCGCTCATTATATGCGAAGCAGTAAACACTAACTTCCCGAGAAAGCATTCATTATTATACGAGTGAGACAAGCAATCTAAATGTCACGAAAGCTGCTGCAAATTTATCGAAGAAAGCACTGTTCTTGCCCACACTGTCGCTGTCAAATTGGATTTGTTCCTTAAAACGGGGTCGAAGGCACGCTACCTTTTTAATAATTGCTCATAAAGTGGGAGTTCGAACGTAATTGTGAGATTATAATTCTTCAAAACAAGAATTTGAAATGAAACAATGAGTCCGAGAAAAACTTGCTTAGTCATAGCACCTTGATCGATCGAAGCAATCATGGACATAATAAAAAGTCATGAGCAAATATAAATGGAAAATGCCAATAAAATTCTTGTTGTGTGACGTCGGTGCGACTTGGCTGCATCAGCAGTGTATACACACGACTCTAAATGTAAATGGTTCTTCATAGGCGCTAAAAAATAGGTGCCAAGTTAATTGTCTCTCCTCATTAAAAACAAAGTAGCGAACTGCTCCGCTCATTACTTTAGAAACTGAAAGAAAGATGTGAATTCGTACTGTCGAAGTGAGACGAGCGATCCTGATTAATTACTGAACATGTCAACGCGTAGCTGGATTTGCCCAAGAAAGCGTTATTTACGCCTCCACCCTCACAACCGGAACACGCTGTCGTTTTAACACGGGTTGTTTTTTCATAAAAGAAGGTCATGCTTGGGCCGCAAATGGATCTCAAATTTGGTTTCCACATGGACGGGAATTTCAAAAGAAACGATGGGAAATGATAGTACACATGTATTAGCCATTAGTACTAAAAACAATGAGAAAAAATGCAGAACTCAACCATCCATTTTTCTCTTCGAGCTTTGGCCAGCTGGATAAAATGTCGCTGTTTTGACAGCAGGTGAGAATTTCTTCTGTACATATATAAAGAAGCATTGAGCCTGTGATTTCTTGGTGGCTCTGTTGCTTTGAGAGTTGGCAACAGTAAAGACCACGCATCTGGATCTGGTGAGTACATTACATTTCATAGAGGCAGAAATTATATATAAAGATTTGCCTATAATGTTGAAATATAGGCGAATTGTGTGCCGCGACGTCCCTGTGTGTCGTGTACTTCCCTGTGTTTGCGTTTGCTTCGAGCGCCATTGCATTAGTCTGAAAACACCCGGTGTACACAGAAAATGTGTTATAACAGATCCTTGGCAATCTCCTGCAGGCTTCAAAGCTATATAGAAGGGGCATCTCTCGTATTCACGCAGCCGCAGTGTCAATGGGAGCCTTCACCAACGCCATAAGGCCAAGCAATATCGGCATATCAGTGGACCGTGCCTTGGCACAGTCTAAAAATGACTTGAGAATCGAGCAGGGGGCTGCATTGCTCCTTGAAGTCATCCACTTATTCCTTGCTTGACAAGTCCAACCCTCTTTCAGCACTCGGAAGAGGACACACCACTTTTCCCGGACACCCTTCAATTCCTCGTTATCGCAGGCACGCAACGCAAACCAGGCTGCGTCAATTACCCGTGCTTAGCACATCGAATATCGTGATTGTATTCGTTGCCTTATTCCGGGTCTCTGCGATGTCTTCCATACAAATTGCAAGAGCGGCAGACTGCTCTGCGATGCTGTTATAGGTGAAATTGGTACTTGGGTATGTAGTATGTATGGCTGGCTGGGCAGGCCACGTGAAACTACTTGAAGCTGGGATTCACGCGACCTGTGTAACAGTGATGGATTTTCGCGCACTAGCACGACTTCGTTCATTGCGGCCGAGCCACGCCAATGAATGTACGATAATGTTGCTTCGACGGCCGGGGTTTGATGCAATGCCGCGGTGCTCTTTATAGCGTTGATATACGAACGTCGGCAAGGCTCAGCACGCGGCTTCCCACAAATCCCTAGGGCGCCATGGTCGTCATAATGGCAGCCCACGTAAACGGTAATCTTAAAAGACAGTCTCGCTCAGTTTACTAGGACGGCATACGAGAGTAAAAAGGAAACAAACCGTTAGAAGGGACCGCCAGGCGAAACGAAGCTTGCACTTCAGTGGAACACTCAGGCCCGAGGGATACGGGGTTGAGTCGAGCATCTGCTGGTGCGTCGTCAATATAATTCCAGTGTTCCGTATGGTGTTCATGCGTAGGATACGTTTCTCGCCGTGTCATGGCTCGATAATTGATAACTTTCATTCACTGGCATTACTTGAGGTCGTTTGCTGATGACTGTGTTGCTGTACTCACGTGTTTCAAAAGGGAATGCCGTCTGTCGGTTCACGCACAGCGCAAGGTTCGAGGCGTTTACAACGAACGGCTTGCTTGTTGCTTTTTATTCTCGTATTGCCACATAGTAACCTGAACGGCACATTGCCACTAACGGGGAGTATCCTTACTGAGTGCACACCGTTTTTGTGTTCGAGGATCGATGCAGTCGGTAGGCCCGGCGTACGGCTGGCTTCACTAGCACTGCGGCAGCTGTACTGGGGGCGTGAATGAAGAAACTTTACCATTTCAAACACCAAGATAGCGGACATAGCATTTGCTCCCTAATGACGAAACCGTGACACCTTGTTCTCACTAGTGCAGCATTACAGTGACGACACATGCTCATCTTCCATGCTTACTTATTTCACTTAAACGCTCTAAAACGCCATTATTTACCAATTAATCCCTGGGTGCGTGATCTACTCAACAGTTATTTTCAGGAGGAAGTGCGTATTAAAAATGATGATGGCAACGAAGACTCAGTGGTGCATCCTACTGATCTCAATCATATTTCCCGAAGTGTTCTACGCAAGCGGTGAGTCTTATTTAGATACAGCAGTTTTAATTTTATTTAGACAGGCGTTAGGTGCAATAGTTGTGCTTGTGTAATTTTCTTTCTTTAGGTCTTCCTCAGCACGCCGAAAACACCGATCGCAACGATCGGCGAAGCCCAAGTTATTTAACAGCAAAGCTGTTCTAGCTCGAGGTAAAACGCCGTTCGGATACAGAAAAATCGCCGCATCGACTACGCGCCAAAGGGCTACTTTAACAAAGCCTCAGTGTCCTCTAGTTAAACTGAAGCAGTTCTTCTTTCTCCCTAGCAAAAATTGCGTGCACCGTGATCAGGACGCTTTAGCTTAAAGGGACCCTGAAACGGTTTTGACGATTTTGTGCAAACATGGTGATCCAGTAGAGCGAGTCATTAGGATCATTCGAGGGCAGATTTCAGCGCTGTGC
Source organism: Hyalomma asiaticum (assembly GCA_013339685.2). Taxonomy (NCBI): domain Eukaryota; kingdom Metazoa; phylum Arthropoda; class Arachnida; order Ixodida; family Ixodidae; genus Hyalomma; species Hyalomma asiaticum. The sequence continues at coordinate 41,202,929 of CM023488.1, read as the reverse complement.
GTAAAGTGTGGAATTTACAATAAGGTTTTCAACACGTGCATCGCAAAAGATCTCAGCGGCTCGCCAAAAGGCGTTTTCAAACGCCCCCGCCATCGACCGATCGAATGAGAGGTCGCTGATTGGCCCCGAGCCAGTGACGTGCACGTAATTTTCAAAAGCTAGCTGCGAACAACGTGCTTCTACAACGTACTCCTTCGTTTCAGCCAACGGTATCGTCGCGGCATCTGGCGGCGTACACACGAGTTGCCGGTGCTCTATTACAGAGGCTACAGTGTACTAGAATATAGTGTACTATATTCTAGAGGCTACAGTGTACTAGAATATAGAGGCTACAGTGTACTAGAATATACGGGTAGTACTAGAATATACGGGGCTCAGCTGGGGATAGTGCTGAGCGCAGCCGCCGAGGGTACAGCCCACGCTACCGCAGCGCCGCCGCATACATACGCGACCCGTCAACACTCTCCGCTTCACGCCGGCGCGTGGAGCATGCCCTCTCCTGAACCCACTACCCATATTCTAGTGCACTGTACAGAGGCTAGCACTGCCGAGGCGGGCGACCTCAGTAAGGATATCGGGGCGCTATGTCTCTACGGAGGGCTCGGCAGAGCGGCTGACGCGGGAGGTGCTGTCGTCGCTAGCGCGCACTCCGCAGCAGATCGAGTTGAGGATGAACAGCAGTGGTAAGGAAGAAGGCGACAGAAATAAGCCCATAGCTGCCTTAGCGCATGGTGCTTCGCTTTATTTACGGTGTGAATGATTTCATAATTGTGTTGCCTAAGCAGTGACGCAATGTCAAAAAAACGTTTCAGGGACCCTTTAACTCCAACATACTCTACGGTTCCTGCGAGTCCTTACGCTGACATCGCAAGAACGCTAGCTGGGTTGAAGCTCGAAAGGAACGTATGTCGTCTGCGGGGAAGGCAGGTACTCTGCCAAAGAACCACGCCAGCGGTTGACGCTGCTTCGCAAAAGAGCCGCTATATGTGGTTAATAGCAAAGCGCACAGGTAGGACGTGCGAAGGAGAAGTAAGGCTGAGAAGGAACGAAAGATGGAAGGCAGCGAGTAAATAATAGCCTAGCAAGGGGGTGGGAAAGGAGTGTGAGGGTGAGCAGGAGGGGAAGGAGGAGGAGGGTACGGCCACCAGCGCCGCTGTGTGGTATAGCAAGCGGTTCGGAAAGGGCGGCGAGGGTGTCTCAGTGCTACGCACCTGTGAATGCAAGATGCACGGTGTGGCCAACCATCCCCAATATCGCTGCTCCGGCATGGTGATATACTGGCTATGACATTGGCCGTTGACCTGCAGTTCGCGTGTGGGAATCCTTGCTCCTTGCATTTCGACGGAGGAATCCTTGCATTTCGACGGAGGCGAAATGTTGAAGTCCCTATATTGTGAGATGTAAGGGCAATTTAAACAACGCCAGGTGGTCGAAATTCCCAGAGCTCTTCTTTACAGCGCCTCTCATAACAGCATCGTAGTTAGGGAACGTAAAACCACGGACATCAAATCAATGTCTGACATTTCAGTGTTCTATGGAGCAGATTTTTCGGGTACAGTATAGATGCAGTAACTGCTTCGAGGGTGAGCTGTCATGTAGTCATCGAAATAGACAAATGCGAGGCGATGTCGCCGACATACACAAGAGGCGGTCTTCGCACCTGGGACTGAGGAAAAAAAAACAATAGGAGGCGTAGAATAAGCATTATAGTTAAAGCGTGAGCTGTAAGAATAGCCTCGTGAGGTCTCTGCGTAAGTTCAATGAATGCACGTGCAATGTAAAAATAGTATCCGCAATTGCAGGACTATTTTAGCACCTCTTATATCAATCTAATCATGACACATAATTGCATTTTCTATCGCCAATTGTGTGCAATGCTGATTCCGAATGCTGTCTCCTCTCCGGAAGCGCGGTGTCGGTAAATAACACAACCTAATTGCATAATAACAGTGTAAGGAATGGTTCCTCTAAAGCTTCCCAATCATTGCACATGATTCATTCATTCGTTCATGAGCAGTAGCAGCAACAAAACAGCCAGCCACCAAAGGTACCATAGATATATTCCCAATAAAACTCGATTAACGACATGCTAGTACCATTTGTTATGCCCTACTCAGCCCGTGAAATCACGGTGGCTGAAATTTCCGAAGCCGTCTTCTTTGGCGTAGCTCATAACCGCATTGCGGGTTAACCCCACAAATTCTTGAAAGCACGCGTCGATCCATGCAAACCGGAGTAATGGGTCGGCGTTTTATTCCTACCAACCGATAACGAATGAGTTCAAGCTCAGGTCATCGTCATAAGTGTTCTGGGCCCGGCTTTACTGATGCCACTGCTAAAACGCATCTTGTCAAATTCTGCACAGAAAACAATAAGTGTTCGAGATTCTTTATTTTTCAACTGTTATCTTCCCACGTTCATTTTCAGGTGCGAAAAAATTCCTATAGCTTCAAAGTCCACACCTTTCGCTCGCAATGTTATTGTAGCAATGATCACTTGATCTGTTCCCAGAAGACAAAATTCTTGAGTACTGACCTAGAGCACCTTCAGTGCGAGTTGCTACCAGAGTGCTGAGCACTGCAATCATCTTTTTCAGGAATCCAACTTCGTGAGAGAATCCGAGTTTGCAATGACTAGAGATTTAGGCATTTGTATTGAAATTGATTCTCTTCTTTGTTTCCTCCGGATTTTCACCATCAAAAGTACAGCATAGTCAACCACATAATCTTTTGTTTACGAAGCTTGGTGTTGGAATTTCGATTTACACGTACTGTTTAGAAAGAAGCGGGGTACAGAAAGCGTCAGTGGAAATTGGCTCGTGAACTGGCTCTTCGTAGCAGGGCCGACCATGGTGCGAGCTGCAGAGAGGCAGGATTTAAAAGACAGCACCGGGAGGCCCAGCACGAGTTCACAAAAGAAAACGATATTGTCTGCTTCTAAAGATTTCAACTGTGTGGTGTAAGACTCAGCGTAACTGAAAAATCTCTGCTTTTTGACTATATTGACGGAGTTGGAGGAGCAATGAATTTTTTTAAGAGCATACTCTTTCTTGCGCTATCTAAACGGGAAAAACTTAGTCCGTCAGCCTGTCTCTGAATGTCACACGATTGAAACGCCCGGCTGGTCCAAACGGGTGCTCAAAATTAGCCACAAAATCAGCGCTGCTGGCCTGGGGTCATACACGTCAACATGGTGTACTGCAAAGGAAACCTCAGGCACATTCGAAGCAACGTCCATTTACATAACTGACCCACTAGCATGCATTTAATGAAGAATACACATTGCTCAGGTTTTTACGTTAGTAGACAAAAGTCAACGCGTTAGAAATGGTGTTTAAGAGAAGCTACTGCTTGGCGCGCAAGCCGTAAACTATCCCGCTGCTCTCTCCTACCCTCTCACGGCAGTTGTCCTTCGGGTGTGTTCGAGCCTTGAGATAGATGGGGCAATGGTATAGCGTACGTAGCGCAGACGTGTGTGCCGTTGAGCCGCGCGTATTTTGATTGCACCGTTCTGGGCCCCAGCCTAAGTCCCCAGAGCCGCTGCTGCCGAACTGAACAGAAGGCCGCGGCTGCCGAAAAGATTGTGCGAGAGCAGCGCGAGCAAGGGAAGTTAGAATTCAGTTCAGCAAAACTTGCTATGCATGCTCTAGGGGAGGAATGAGAGTGGAGGGGAAGATCGTGGAGGGTGGAAGGGGGGGAAAGAGAGGGTGTTACTTATCAGGGGCGGCAGAAGACTATCGTTTTTCGATATCATTTGGAGTGAAGCAAGCAGATGTCAACAAATGTAAGGAACAATATTGAAGTGGCCACGTGTGCTGGGATGTAGTTTCTTCCTTTTTAATACGCCCAGACCAAGCTGTCCACAAAGGCACTAGTTTGTCGCGCTAGCTACGAGAGTAGCGCATTAAGGTTATCGATAGTGATCCTAATCATGACTAAGCTTCTGCTTTGTTTTACAGGTCAACATCACAGCCACGTTAAGAGCGTGCGTATGACACGTTGCTTTCCCAGCTATTTAAATATTCTTAAGAACTCATAACTGGAGGCACAAAGTCATGGCGTGAGATATCTCGCATGGCGCTTCTTATTTTTAAATAATCCGAAAGTTACATGATGCAAGTATTCAGTTAAAGTACCTTTTTTGTATTCACATTCCCGTCGATGACATTTGCGAGATTTTATTGGCTGAGTAGCGGATAGACCTCACCAAAAGACGTAAATATTACGGTTGAAAATATAAAATTTGTAAGGGATGCTGAAGCTGAAATTTGCAGCAAGATTATGAAATGCGCAATGCACATCCGCGAGCTCTCCTCCTAAAACAGAGAAAGGCAGAAGAAAATGAAAGAACAGAGAGGCAGGGAGGCTAAGTAGAACAGAATTTTTGCTTATCTGAGTGTTGAGTACTTCATCTAACTAGCCTGGAACCGTGTCCGCAAATAGAAACCTGTATTGTACAGGTCAGCTGCTCATTCAAGCGAACGAAAAGATATTACCGTTACTTTTCATTCTCGTCATTCCCTGCGCCTGTGCGATAAAATGGCTACACTTACTACTATTCGGCAAACACGCTCCTTGAAATTTACGCATTGCATCACTCACTCGTACTAGCAACCTCTCGTATTAGCACCCGTACTGTCTGTTTCGTTTCTTCTCGTGTGTCTGTGTAAACCGGGCTAGGTTGAACTTTTCATGATGCATAACCAACTAGCCCAGCAGTCTGTCCTTCTAGCGACCTTACGCTGGCAGGTACATACTACCAAATAAACAGTCATAAACAAGGCATCATGTTCTTAATATCTCGCGATACGTTGCCCGTACTGATACATTTAACGATATTTATTTCCATGCACCATTAAACCAGGTTTTACTACCTGATACACGTTGTGTTCTCCAAGTTGGTAACTTTTCGTATGGGATAATAAACATAATTTCGTATGCAGGCCACGTCGTACAAATATGCGTTTGCAGCTTTCGTGAAGGAGTCTGTCCTACTGCATTCCGTGTCGGAGCAGCATTCTTTTTTTCTCAGATTTTAGTACAACTTTGAAAAGTTGAGCATTAACGCAAAATTATGCGTGCGTGTGCGAAATGGACATGTATTACGTATCGCAAGTATTACGGACATGTATTACGTTGCACTATTTGCTATTTAAATTATCTTTAATAAATCTCAATAATGTAAGTATCTGTGTAATACATATGGGTGTCTCAAGTTTTTCCCACTCATGCATGAGCCACACGAGGGCTGCAGTACGCGCTTGCAGAAATTAAAAGGAAAATACGAAAAAGAGACACTATCGGTGAGAACGTGTCAGTGCACCTTAAGAAGACAACACGCTAAATTAGGAAGCCCAGCGTTGTTTTCGCCAGCTCATTATGACCTGCACCAGTAAAGGTAAAAGCGCTACGTCTTTGTGCTAGGTTGTAAATCTGCTTACTGTACGTAGCATCCGTTTGTTTTATGCACAGAAACACATTCTGCAAGTCGCCTGTATTGTAGAAAGCTGAAGTTGATTTATATGCAATGTGCAGCACGGCATTCATCGCCTTGCGTTGCAAAGTAGTGACACGCACCAAATTTGACACGTTAGCTGGGAGAGATAAAGCGTTATTTGTGCGCGGACTTTTGTCTTCGCATAATTACAGAGCTGTGGGATGAATCTTATTTCATGAGTCGTTTGCCTAGCCGACGGTAGCACACGAAGGCAGGGAGTGCTCTGAAAATGACGGCAGTTGTGCAGATGTAAGAGTCATAGCGGACTATATAGTTTCAGTTTACGCTGTGGAGTTGAAAGTCTTAGGCATTTTGTTCAGGCTGCCTTCTGCGAGGCTTTTGCGAGGAACTTAGGGATATACTTCCAGCGTACCAAGGAACCAACCTACCATCCACTCACCGCTTTTCTTAGATGTGGCTGACCAAGCATGTGCGTATAGTACCTGGTTTCGGCTCGTAAAAACCCAGTAATAATTGTTGCCCCTCGGAAGCTTCTTGGCCGTGCATGTACTTTTGAGTGGTCGGCGGACTGAAAAATGAAGCGATAAACTAAATAAGTCAAGCTTATGGCCACTAATAACGTATACGCATGCTATGCTGTGAACCAGCTTTGGCCCGGAAGCAAAGACGCGGTCGAGTGGCTGTTACCGCGAGTTTGCTCACAGTCGAGGTGAAATTGCACAGTTGCATCAGTTCAATATAAATTTTAGCCTGTCATGACAAAGCGATTACGTTGTCCAAGTCAGTAACAGGGAGATGAAAGCGCGGCCAATATATTAGGCACAGGGTCAGCGTCAAAAGAATCCCAAGAATACACCGTGCATTCGTTGAGGAAAGACGAATGGGAATCGCATGGGTGGCAGATGGCCACTATTATAAGTGGGATCGAGCGCACTGACAGCTTCACGCCCACAACTTTCTGGACATAACCCAATGTGGATACATACAAGGGCAAGACTGGTTTTATGAAAATCAGTGCACAACTACCTTGGTGTCCATCCTGTCAAGCTCGTAAGTTGTAAAAGGCGAACTAGTGTGCAAGAGTTCGTTTCGTCGGGTACTTGCGGAGTAGTGCCTCATTCAGTTACCATAGCGATAATTGTGCTGCTGACTTTCGAAAACCTTTCTAGAATATCGTTTTTGAGCTAGATAGCTCTCAGCGTTCGTTACCACGCAACACTCGCAGTGATAACACAGTGACATCACTTCGGCAGGCGTTGACAAGGATGGCAGGAAGCCTACTTAAGTCAAAAAACACTGACACAAGTAGAAATTTAATTCAAGGAGTGAATCAATGTAGACTCTGTAGGTAAACTGCTCGTTTTCGATAAGAAGCCTATAAAACAGGGTTTTCTTTGGAACCTTTTTTGATGGGCCAAAATGTTCGTGCTTGCTTCTTGACCAGCGCACGCGCGAAGAGTAACTGCGCCGTATTCATAGCGAGGTACCCTTTAGCTCTAGCCTTGATTGGTTAATTGATCACTGGGGTCGTAAAACCAGATGTGAGTTTGAGATACGCCGTTGTGGAGAGCTCGGGAAATTTCGACCACTTAGGGTTCTTTAACGCGCAATGACGCCGCACAGTACGCGGGCCTCAACGTTTCGCCGCCACGTTATGCAGCCGCCGTGGCCGGGAGTTGATCCCGCGGCCTTCGGATAAGCAGCCCAGTACCCAGACGACCGTGGCGGGGCCCTAAGTTCTGTGCTGTTAGGAGGAGTTAGCGATTTACCTTTATTATGTGCAAGCCTAAACATTGTTGGTACATCGCTGTTGAAGCAAGCAAGCCTGTGCTCTCTTTCACTAGCACTTGACTAAAGCGGAACATCGAAATTGCATGACCAAGCAGAAGGAGAGTACATGTGACCCTGACTGAGAGTGCGTTTCACCTTTCCCCTCTTCATTGCCAAAATATCGGGTTACATTGACGGAGGTGGTTCTTGGCATCGTCAATGGTTTCGATAGTGCTTTTTCAATTGTAAGTGACAGAATGTTCGTTATTTCTGTCATCGCGAGAAGCAATTTCGGGCATTCTGTTTGGACAATGTTTTCCAGTACAGCAGTTGTTTTTGACATCATTTACTGGAACCAGAATAGCCCTCTACTGCGACAGACAGCGCGAATCTCTCCCTCGATAAACTTGTTATTTTTCGGCCTCTAATTATGTGATGCCAAAAGTGGAAGTCATTTAGTCTGTTTCTCTGGACGGCAACGTTTGCAGCCCCTTAATATCACAGCTGACGCTCGCACGCATTCGCTTCAATGAAGGACAAGCCTATACATATCACAATGTGAAGCTAGCCATAACTTTCTAGACTGGAGCATTACCTATATTGTGCCCCGTATGTTTGGGGGCTTAAATTAGGTACTGTCGAAAAAGACACATGACCTCCACGCTTTTAAAAGGCAGGACATAGAACGTTGAAGATCCACGAGAAACTAAGTCAAAGCAAGCGCGTGACACAGAGGTTTTGTCTCCCTGATAGAATAAAGGGGAGCGTACAGGCACACTACAAAGCGGCCAACTTTTTCACATGGCGTTTGAGTCTTTCACTGCTGCTTGTGGCCTTTGACAGATAAAACTTCAGTTTACCATCATATTAGTGATTTCTTCCGGTGGTCCTCATGAGCGACGTCATCCGAAATATTGAAGCTACCCTGTGACACGCAGCACGTTCACGTGTTGCGATTGGCTGCTCCCGGATGTAATGTAGCTATAATAATTGGCACTTGCGTAGATTTTGCCTTCCGCGAGCCCCAAATCCCGCCGTGAAGGTCCGATACATTTCCACCTAATTCTTCGTTCATAAAGTCATGCTCATGACGGTTCCCGTGCAGAGGCATTCTAAGAGTCCCGATAAAAGACTGTGTGTAACCAAAGTCAAAACACGTTCCACCATAACAAATGCCTACAGTGCCTTTCACGCAGGAGAAAAACGAATAGCGGCATAACTTATATTAAGCGTTAGTTTAAGTGCACATACATTAGTCGAAATGTTAAACTAGTTATAAGCGCTATCATTTTATGGCTGGATCATTTAAAACACTTTACTGTTGCCCTTTCGACCACAAACAAACTGCGGTGACAAGACAAAAGAAGAAGCGCGAGAAGTGTTACTTGTCTTCTTTGAATGGAGGGTATTCATTATGATGTGAAGAGAAGATCAATCGGTCTGGGCTTAAAAAATTAGTCGCCGTCGCCGGGAACCAGACCTTGCGAATAATTCGTTGCCGGGTCTTGTCCCACCGTCAGCAATTCGTTTGCCCGTCCAGCTTACATCTTTTCATGTACTTTGTTATTACTCTCAATTAAATATGAAAATTCATGTCACCTGGCCTTCGCTCGCCATCGTGGATTTCACTCGGATATTTATTTATTTATTTATTTATTTATTTATTTATTTATTTATTTATTTATTTATTTATTCATTCATTCATTTATTTATTTATTTATTTATTCATTCATTTATTTATTTATTTATTTATTTATTTACAGTATCTCTAAGGACCCTCGAGCGAGGGGATTACATAGCATGAACTTGTCGCACCTCTGTTTGCCCAATTAGAAAATCTGCTAAAGTTGGAACGAAACGGGAAATTGACATATTGACTTGGTCGAGACGTCTTCGTGTAACCCCGTTTGAAAAGTTTATCAATCATTTTTGTCCCCGATGTGAGATTGCAGGCTATTCTGTTCGATTACTACGCAATTTTAAATGACTTTCCATAATGTGATGATCAACAAACGCGGTTAACTTTGATATCGAGGGCACGGCGCGGGAGACAGCATGTGATGGCGAAAACAGTTCACGAAACATGGAACGATGATACGCACGTTGCTTAAGTGAGAGGCGCTCGGAAAGGGCGAGTAACTGAAATGGATGAAAGGAGCGGCCCGGCTTCTCAGGCATTCAATGCACATGATTATGCACGCTTGTGTAATGGGATTCTTAACCGACCGAAAAAGTGGAAGGTACGTTGCGTCCGACGACAGCAACGTGTTCAACAATATCGGAAGGGTGCTTTCTGTGAGAACTTTCTCAAAACACCAACAAAAAAAGACACAAAACACTAAACACGACAAAGAGCGCCATACCTTCGAACACAGAGAAAGCATGCAAGCATTCGTGTCTCAGGTCACCCAGCTCCAACTAGACTCATTGAGATTCGTCTCCTATAAGACCACGCAGAAATAGCGTCTGCGCGAGAACCAGATTGTGGCAGTAACTCGTCGCCGCGTGGTTGTCAACCCAGGTGGAGACCAGGGACGGGGACGCGATGGACGACGGGTAGTGATCACACGGGGAGCGTTGCATTGCCGCTCGTGGCTCGAGAAACAGGACAGCACTCGGGACTACGCCTGGCTGTGCAGCGGGGAGCAGTGGTCTTCCTTGACTTCAACGAAGGAAACGGTGGAGCTGAGGCCCCACAGAGTCGTGTACCTGGTCACGAGGATCTAGGCGGGCGGGACAGCACTCGGGCCGGCAAAAGACCGTGCTGTTTGTGGCTTGGGCGGCTCGTTAGGCGCTCCGTTGACACAGTGTCGGCAGCTCAGTGCCAAGCGCAGCCATACACCCCGACTCTTGGTGCACGCCACATAATCAGAACTACGCCCGTCCGTGATTGCAGCGGAGAACTCCCCTACCACGTCCACGTTGGTCGAACGCCGCCTCGCTCCTCTAGCATGGGGCCTCACGTACACTCTTTGCGAGCCACCCTCGCTTCGCTTCTCCTTGCGGCAGTGTGTCGCAACTTTTCGTCTCCATCTCGGTCGCTTCGCGTGCTGAACCGCCACTTCTGCGGGGCCGCTTCGCTCACTGCGCCTTCGCAGCAACATCAAACGCAACAAGCACGCACTTCTCCCATTACATTGTGATGAGGATCCCATAGCGTATTGGATTCTAGGCCTAGCGAGTGTTACATAAGCAACTCTTTTTCGGTGGGATGAAGCATGCTTGCAGTTTCGGAGACCGAATGCTCCGTTAGCTTTTGCTAGCTAGGACGGTGTTAATATGGTATTAATAGAGTGACCTAGAACCCAGTTGTGCGTCATTCTAGTATTAACAAGAAATATCTGATCGAGGGAAAAGACAAAGGCCTTCTTATGCTGACTTGAGTTCTTGGTTAGAATTATTGAGCAAGTAGGCAGTATGCAGTCAAGTAGAAAGGTTTGTAAATGACATCAGCTTGATCTTGGACACATCTTCAGTTATTAGTTCGATGAGCACCTGCCAGTCACTGCTTGAAGATCAGTTTGCAGGTAAAGTTGGCCAGCGTCGTTTCTAAGAATAATATATTTAGCGCGAGGACCTGCCAATGATGTAATTTTAGAGGAAACGCATTCTGGTAGACCATCGAAAGAATTCAGTTGGGCACCAAATACACTACCAGGAGTTAGTACCGACTTTTAGGGAAGAAATGAGGAGTTATAGCCACGAGCACAAGTGTACTGACGTATGTCAGATAGGAACATTGTAATCGATGAACTTGTCAGCGATATTTCAACGCCGGCTAAATTCTCTGCATTTCAACAAAGAGCTCTCTCTCTCTCTCTCTCTGAACTTGTACTAAAATTAATATTTAAGTGTACAATTTTATGAAAAGCCATTGAGTATCACAGGCTTGTCATAAAATTTGCAACTTCATAAGAAGCCTGTGACACTCGGAAGATCTTGAGAAATCAGAAAAACCATGTGCGCTTGAGTCTGCGTGAAGTGCCGAAAACAAACCTCAGTAAAGCGGGGGAGCGGAGTGCCCTAGGAATAACGCCTGCAAAAGCAGTTCGAATGTTTGAAGCTATTATGGCCTTGTAGATAACTGTGTATAAATGGTATGCTTGAGAAGTTTAGATATACTGCTGCTTATAGCAGTTGTATGCTAGAAAAATGGAAAATAGACCCGGTAACTTTGGCTTTGTGCTTTCCTAGCTTACTTGGATTATTCGATATAATGAAGTTATAACAAAAATACTGACGCAGGAAAAGAAAAAGGCAATTTCATGATTCTTTAAGAAAACAGTGGTCCCTAATTCAGAGGTTATTTCGATAACGTGATGGTGTGTTTGCGCAATCCTTAATTATTAATGAAGATATCATTAAAAAAATGAGCAGATAACGTCACTAGAGCCAACTACACCGAAGCTCACCATATTTGTCGCGGATATGAAAGAACGCGACATGTTTTTTTCTGAAATAGGTCCCGTTTTCCATCGTCGATTGCCCGTGTTAGTTGTATTCCATGGTTGTCAAAGACAGCTGCATGAATTTAAGGCTCGATAAATTCCTAAGCTTCTGTCATAGCCCGGATTTTGAACGAATATTATGCAAGATGAGTACACAACTATTTAAGTGGAAACAGTGCTTTAGACATTGGTGAGCACAAATACAATTATGTGTTCCTTCAGTCCTACGGCATAATAAATATACAATTAATGCCTCCAGATGCTTCAAAGTCAAACGCCGCTTCTCTTGCTTTGGGGCAACGCAAATCCAATGGTTGACAAGGCTTGTTGGGTTTCTACATACCAACAATCTTCTGCCACCACAGTAAGTCGCCATGTTTACTACGGATCTGTAGATAAGGTAAGTGTTTCACTTAAATATACTTCCGAATGTATTTGTATTTAATGCCTTGAATTTAGGTTAAATGTGATAGTGATGAAAATCGTAAGTCATGAAAGAGCATCAAATAGCGGAGTACATAGCAATGAGATTAGGTACACCAGGGAAAAATTTGTGGCTCCATTGCCCGACTACAAGCAGGAATGTCAGTTTAGTTGCATAGAGTTGTGTTAACGCGAAACATTTTGTATATAAGATGTAGAATAAAAGATCTAACACATAAGTAACGTTCCCTTCATATTGCAGAGCTGACATACACATGGAGCCTCTTTCCATACATTTCTATAAACAAGATAACTTTCGTATTACTATTAAAGGGAGACGCCCAACATATTTCCTATGAGTGACATTGCCAAAGTTGTTGATTGCCCCGTCAATAGCATGTGCGAAAATTTTCAGATTCCTTATGCATGAGCGAGGTTGCAGAGTCATGTTTCAGACAAGTTCTACGCCCCGAACCCGTTCTCTCACCTTACATGCCTAAGAGCACGCTGAACGTTCCACATAGGGGTGAGACAGAAAAGGCAAGAAGCCAAGCCAGAGCGCTACTCGATATCGACTCTAGCGTAACGCGTTCCATAAGAATCGCTTAGCGGACGTAGCGGTATTTCAAGGCGTCCGTCTTAACAACGTCCGCAAGTCATCCATTGGTAGTTCTGCCACGTGCTACACCTCTCGTGTACCGGCAGTGACATGATTTTTGAAAGAACAGCAGGCGCTTTCCAGATGTATTTTTGAAGTAAATTAGCAAATTTGCGAGTGCAGCGCAGCAAGGTTTAGCCTACATGACCACAGGAGTTTCCATGACAGAGACGAACTGCGCGAAATAAACAGGGACAAGGAAGACACACGCACAAGCGCAGTTTCCACTGTTGATTGCAAGTGTTTCAGGGATATGTCCAAAGTGTTGCGGAACCCACAAAGCATGTTGCACAACTCGTAAAGTATCTGTAGTACTGGCTATAATATATAAATTTTACATGCTTGATTGCCAAGGCTTTCACACTGCAAGCCCGTTTACGTCCACCTCATATGTAGTATCCGTCCGAGTCTGGTACAGCGAATGAAACGCGATAATCAGTGCGGGCAATGGTCGCCACGTTTTGTACTATTTGAGTGCGTTGGTTGGCTATGGTGTGACGAAACTGAGTCATAATGTGTCACAGAGGTTGTATCTGTCATTTGATGCCCCCAAAAATCAGCCCTGCATGCTCAGTGCAAAGAGGTGACTCAGAAAGCATCGGCAGCCAGGTGCTCCAAGTGTGGCGTTTGAATCGCTGAGGGTTGTACATGACGAAAAACTTCAAAGATAGAAGGAATAGGTATGGCGCTAAATCCATGGGTCACAGACAAGACAGAACACACACGGGTGCTTTGTCCATTTCGTCTTGTCTATGTCCCGTCTATTTAGCGCCATGCCTAGCCCTTCAAGAAATGAACCATCTAGTTCAACGGCATGTCCTTCAAAGCTATGTTCTCTTCAATAATACATTTTGGCGACGTATAGCGCTTTTTTGCGTGGGCGTCGTTGGCAAAAGAAATTCGCAGTCATAACGGCTAGCGCCAAAGGGATGAATGTGGGAGCTGCACTATGTGCAAGCCGTCTCCGTGCGTGCACCGTCGTGCTCCCGATGCAGGAACATGCTCGTTTGTTGCTGTTATGAGCTGGTTGTCGAATGCAACGTTGTGCACTCAAAATCCAGCACCTGAAATCCACGAACCAACGGAATGACTCAGCGCCTTAACCGCACATTGGGCGACTTGCTCTCCATGCACGTGTCCACTGAAAACATCATCTCGGACCTCATACTCCCATTTGCCACTGATGCCACAACAGCGCTACTTCGCCTACGGCAGGATTCTCTCTCTTCGTGCTTCGTTACAGTCGCGAACCTCCCTCATTCTTCTGTGCACCCCGGATATTTGAAAATTTACGGCTATATGAGAACTTGTTGCGTATGCCGAGGACTGCAGGGAACTCGCAAGTTCCTTTACCGAATGGCCAAAACACGACGGAAGGACCGTCATGACGAAAGCATGCGTTCTCAGTTACATTCTCCTGAAATGTTTGTGTGACTTCGCGCTCTCTCCTCCGTTACTGGCCTTTCCGCAAAGCTACTGCCCAGGTATCAAGACCCTTATAGGGTCCTATGCCAAGTATCTCCGGTTAACTATATCAATGCATCAGTCGAATAATCCATAGACCGCCGCAGTCGGGACTGCGAAACTGTTTGTCAACCGACTGAATCATCACATGGCTGACCATTCGTACCTGTTCGTTAGGCAGTCACAATGGCTTTTGTTCTGCGGGGAAGTGATTGTAGCATTAAGATACGATAGGTAGGAGAACCAGCGAAAGACGAAGACTGAGAGAGTTGTTGGTGCTCGAGCTTGCTCGGCTTGGACCTGTGGTCGTTTCAGGTGTGCCAGTCCTGCAATAAACGCCTCACGGACTAAACGCTAAATGCATACCATCATGACAGCATTTGCGGTGTCAAGCTGAGATCGACAACGGGAATGGAAACAGAGTTCACTGCGTCAAACACAACGGCATGTTTAGCGTAATGCCCCAGTTAAAGAGGTCATTGGTATTCTATGACAGGGCATATCCGCCATCGGGATCTCATGGCGCTGATAGAAATGCGACGTAGGTCAGTGTCTGCGGTGCAAGAGAAGCTCAGCCACCAGAACACACGAAATTGGGCCGTTTGTCAGCTGGGTCCTTTGCGGAGCAGTTTGCTGGCGCGACAGTCGATGAGGGCAGAATCCGCGGATATGAAGTCAATGCATAGGGTGAGTAACGAGGACATTTCGCGAAGATGAAAAATAGAAAAAAATTACAGCATATCGACGGAGTGAATGATGATGAGTGGGCGAATCTCGGGAGGTTCATCGTAGATTGTGCCGAGTTCCAGATCAATTTAGTTAACGCGCACGATACGAATCCTTATGGTTCAACTATGCACAAGCGAAATCTCCCACCAGCACTTCATTGCAAGTCCAGATCCATTGCAAGTCCAGTCCATATATATATATATATATATATATATATATATATATATATATATATATATATATATATATGGGTGGCCGGTGAACGGTTCTCCAACGCAAGCAGTCGGTATTTCTCAATCAAGAAACTCGATAGGAGACGCTGCCTGCGCCAACGTTGTCTCTCGCGGGTGAGGGCGCGTTCTCCTTCATTGCGAGCTGGTAGAGCGTTCATCTAAGAAAGAGCGTTTCCATAGTCAACGCGCGCCTGTCGCTCTCTCTCTCTCTCACAAGACAGCAGATGGAAGAGTGAGAGAGAGAGGGGCGCGCGTCGAGGGCGAGCGCGTGCCTCCCGGCACGCCGATTACGCCTGACGCCTGACGTAGGACAAGGTTAGACTAAGAGGAGCTTCGCCCCTAATACTGAACGGCGATAAGCGATGAATACATCAAAGATGCATGTCCCAACAACAGATCCTGCTTCCGCATCGGGAACGCGGAGGAACTTAGCTGTCCCCACACGTGATAACTTTGCTTTATTGAGCTTGCAGAGAAAATCAACGGTATTAATTGGTACTTGAGCCGCCAGGTTCACATGAGCAGTCTAACGCTGGCCGTCGACGGGTGCGTAAATATGGCTGAGTTTCATCTAGACAGTGAAAAGAAGAGTTTTAGTCAGCCTGAGTGATGGAGCGCCTCCTCCAGGAGACGCAACACTTAGGTTTCCACCGGGGAATATCGTGGAAAGGTTTGGAAAGGTGGTCGGCCGGGCTGAGCAAAACCAGAGAAGTCCACCTGTTGAAACGTTCGTTCCAGCAACATACCAGTCAGGAAAGACTTTTATCGATTTTGCTTGAAGTTAGTGTTAAAAAGTCATCCGGCAATAAGTAACAGGGAATGCCGCTGGAGCGAACGTTTCGACAAGTGGACTTCTCTTGATCAGGACGTCCCGACCAAGAGAAGTCCACATGTCGAAACGCACGCTCCAGCGACATGCCAGTGAGGAAAAAATTTTTATCGACTTTGCTTGAAGTTAGTGCTAAAAAACTGGCAGATCCCACGTGCACCCCATTAACGAAATGATCCCATTAACGAAATGAGTGGCATGTAGATCATGTTGCTCATGACATGCATGTAACGATTTTAATGTTATGACCTGTCATATATCATCGTAATGCAGTCATGTTGTGCCAAACTAATTTTTGTATACATCCCATTAAAGAAACGGCAGTATAGCGACAGGACCATGATATGTAAATCATGCCGGTCATGACACATACCATGAAAATCATGACATGCATGTCATGATTTTCATGTTAAGATCTTTCATTTATGATAGTCATGCAGTCGTGTTGTGCCATAGCAATTTCCGTATATATTCCATTAACGAAACGGCCGCAAGAGCACCAAGGCCGTGGCATGTAAACCATCCTGCTCATGACACGCGTGTCATGATTCTAATGTTATGACCTGTCATTTATGTTCATCATGCTGTCATGTTGTTGCATACCAATTTTCCTATACATCGCACTCACGAAACGGCCAAGAGAGCACCAAGTCCGTGGCATGTAAATCATGTCGCTCATGACATTCACGTCATGATTTTCATGTTATGACCTGTCATTTACATTCGTGATGCAGTCATGTTGCGGCATGAAATTTCCGTA